>JAPMLY010003823.1:0-11232 GCA_026401115.1 Tetraselmis chui | reverse complement strand
CGTTAGGGATGCCGTCGGGGCCGGGGGCTTTGCATGTGCCTAGTGAGTTAAGGGTTTTATCGAACGTGTCGCGGGCTATCATGTCGGCGAGGGTGAGAGAGGGGTCCCCGCGGGGTGTGATGGTAAAGTTGTCGGGGTTGTCTGGGAGTTCCCATGAGGGGTTGGCAGCTCGTGTGGGGTAGTGCGGCTGAGTTCGGTGGCGAAGTGAGAGTGTACCGCCTCTATGACGTCAGAGGGAGAGGTGGCGGTAGTTCTATCGGGTTTGGTGATGCGGTGGAGGGTCGAGGTGGCGCTTTTGGGGGGGAGGAGGCCGCTTTTAGTTTTAAAAAGGCGGTTTGAGGATTTAGGGCGTGTGTCATATGCCGTATTGGCGCGAGTTTTTATTTTTATCAGTTTTTCTGTGGTGGTGGCGCGTAGTAGGTGGCGTATGCGTGCCTGGCACTGTTGTCTGATGGCGTCAGAGGTGAGATATTCTGTGGTATTCAAGAGGGTCTAGGCGAGGGGGAGGGGGCCGCTGTTCGTACTGCATTTGCGGAGTCTTAGAATGTGTTTGCGTGTCTTTTTAGGAAGCCAGGTGGGGTCGAGGGACGCCTGGGGTGGGCGGGGTTTTTTGGCGGGGAGGAGAGGCTATATTGTGGCAGCGTGGTCCGTGTGGAGAGAGAGAAGTGTAGTGAATTGCGAGGCGAGGGTGTCAAGGGTGTCGGGGGAGGCCGAGGTGTGTGGGGTGTTGAGTATTGCTGCGTGGAGGGAGGCCGTTTGGTTGATTAGGTCGGGTGTGTTGGCTTGATATGTTTGTATGTGGTCGGGTGTGAGGGGAAGTTTAAAGTTGAGCTTGCGTGTGGTGTGGCGTGTGAGGGGGTGGGTATGGGGTGGGGGGGATGGGCTATTAGAGAGAAGGGGGCAGGGATTACGAGGTGGATTGCATAGTGGTCAGTGAAGTGTGAGGGGGAGGGGAAGACCGAGCAGGATGACGGTGTGAGGACGAGAGGAGACGGTGGCGCGGAGCGCCAATGGTAGGGATGGGGTTGCGGAGGGGATGGAGATGGTATTCGAGTAGTGAGGTGAAGGCGAGGTTACCGATACCTTTGGTGGTGATCGACTGGAAGTCCCCTCCCCAAAGGTTGCGGTGGTTTGGATGGTCGTCAACCAGGCGGAGGCCCCACGCTGCAACTTCAGCGTATAAGCGGGTCAGCTCGGGGTGTGGAGAACTGGAGATGGGGCATGTATGTTCCGAGGAAGAGGTAGGGGGTGCCTGAGTGTGGGACGAGGGTTAGGCCGGCGATGTGGGGGATGAGGTGGGGGGGGTGGGGTTAGGATATTGGCAGACTGGAATGATGCTCTGCGGACCGCGAAGAGAACTCATGCGTTGGGTAGGGGCACAAGTGAGTAGTATGGTCGATAACTTTTGAGGGGGTATTGGGGAAGGGCGATACGCCAACGGGATTTGTGGGTGGCGTGGTTGGTTTCGGTGAGGAGGAGAACGTCGGGTTTGTGCGAGGTAGTGATGTGTTCGACGTCCATGATGGAGGTGTGTAGGCCGCGGGTCTTGAGGGTGGTGAGGTGGAGTGGTTGAGACGTGTGATTTGGGAGGATGGGGGAGGGGAGGGGGGCGGGGGGGTAGGGGGGTCTTCGGGGGGGCGTTTCGCATGTGGGGGTCGGAAGGGTGGGGGAAGGGAAGGAGGGGAAGGGGGGAGGGTGGGGCGAGGGGTAGGTGGTGGGGAAACGGTGGGGATGGGAGCTGAGGGGGGGAGGGGAGTTGGGGAGGAGGGAGGGAGGCGAGTAATTGAGGTCGTCCAACAAGGAGGGGAGTGGAGCGGAAGGTGTGGTCCCAGAGGAGGGAGTGTAGGGAGTAGACGGTGGTACGGGGGTCGAAGTAAGGGGGGTTGTACGCTTGGTCGGGGGGAGCTGTGGTGATAAAGTAGGTGTGCAGGAGGGCGTGGGTTCCGCACGACCGAGCGTGGGGTGTGTTGTTCTGGCGAGGAGGGTTAAGTATGCGTAGGTTGCCGACGGGTGGAGGGGGGGGGGGAGGAGTTCCATGAGGTTCAAATATCGAGAGAGCGAGAGAGGAGGTTGGGAGGGGGGTGGTGGAGGGAGTCAATCCAGGTGGCCGATGATTGGGTTAAGTTTAGGGGGCCGAAGTGGGAGTGTTGCCAAGTGAGGACGAGCAGGGAGGGGTTGGGCGTGCCCGGGCGGGGGGGGGGGGTGAGCCTCTGTTAGAGAGGTTAGTCCTGTGGCCAGGGTATTGCGAGTGGTGGTGGTAATTTTCAACCCCGTTATTGGTGATGACAGTGTAGGAGTCGGAGGTCGTGGAGTGGAGTCTCGCTTTGGAGTTAGCAATGTAGTATAGGTTCGAACGGTCGTGGTAGTGCTCCCATTGGAAGGAGAGCACCGCCGAGGAGTCAAGGTATCCTATGGAGGTGGGTAGGCCATGTTCGAGATTTAAGTCAAAGAGGAAGTTGTGTAGTTTGATGCCGCAGGAGTGTGAGTGAAAGTGGGCCGGGAGAACTGTATGAAGCGAGGTGTTTACTGTATGGCTGCGGATATTTGGCTGGGGGGTAGGGTGGGGGTTGTGGGGTCTAACCTCCGGGTTGTCATGGGTGGAGTTAGGGGTGATGGTGGGCCTTGTTGGCCGGAGAAGACCTGTGGGGTCTGTCAGGACGGTCAGAGGGGGGCGGGACGTGGGAGGTGGTGTGGGTTTCCTCTAGGTCGGCCTCCATCAGGTTTTCAAGGTCGTCCAGCGTGTAGTCTGCATATGTCTGTGAGTCAGGCGGGAGGAGGACGATGGTGGGGTGGAGAGGGGGGGAGGTGTGGGGGGGGGGACATGGGGGGGGTATGGGGGGTGGGGAGGGAGGAGGGTGGTCGGGATGTGGGGTAGTAGAGTGGTGGGGTGGCCGGTGGAGGGGGGGGGGGAGGGGGAGGTCTTCTTTCTGGAGTGGCGTGAGGGTTTGGACGCCGGCGGGTGGCGCTTGTTTGATAGAGGGGTGAGTGGGTGGTCTGTCGGATGGGAAGGTGGCCATGAGTTCGAGCTGAGGGGCGGAGGGGGAGTGAGTGGAGGGGGTGTGTGGGAGGGTTAGGGGGGGGAGGGGGTGGGCAGGAGTGGGGGGGGAAATTGAAACTGAAATTGAAATTGTTTACAACATGTACCGTATGCGCCGGTTTTTCACCAAAAGCCGTATGCGCCGGTTGCTGTCTCTTGGCCCTCCCAACTATGCCATACAGGGAACTTACAAGTCAGGGCTAGACCGTGAATTACCTATGTCCAACCTCTCCAAGGGTGTTCGGGGGTTTTACTCCCCCCCGGGGAGGGTATGATGCGGGGTGATGGTGGTGTGCATTTAGGGTCGTGCGAGGGGGCAACGTGCGGAGGTGCGGCGGGAGGTCGTGCGGGACTTTATGCGGTATATGAGTAGGAGATGATGTAGCCATTGTACAGTGTGCGTGTGGAGCTGTGCAAGGATGCGAAACCTGTCGAGGCGTGCTTTGGAGATGACTTTGTCAGGAGGGTCCGTGCGGGCTGTGAGTAGGGAGGTGAGACTCGTGATGGTGGAGGAGTGCGGTGTGCCTGTGCGGCTCATGACGATCGGAAGGATGTCTACCAGTGTGCCTAGCCATTGGCTGCGGATGGCGTTTGCAAGGGGTGTGTATTTGGCACGGATGAGGTGAGCTGTGTGGGAGAGGTTATTGTCCGTGCAATACTTCCACTCTCCTATCTGAATCTTTTTTAGGGATGCGTATCGGCGGCGGCCGTTAGTGTGACCGACAAATGGAGGTTCGAGAAGGCGAATGAAATCGGGTTTGTGTGCGGGGGGTCGTAGCGCGGTGGGAAGTATCTCAGGGTGTAAGACGGCGGGACACGAGGGTAGGGAGTCGGGCGAGAGACCTTCGTCAACATCAACAAGGCGGGTGGGCATGTGGGTGGGGTGAGGTGGGTGGCAGTCAAGAGGAGTGTGGGAGGAGAGGGGGAGGCAAATGATTTGATGGGTTTGTTACCGAAGTCTGCGGTGATGGTTTCCCAGCGGCCCCCGTTGTGGCGTTCCAGTAGGGAGAGTAGGAGGTGCAGCGCGCTATTGTGTCGGTCTTGTCTTAGGCCAGACATGGTGGGGCAATTACCGGCCATGTGTCCGTTGCTAGTGAATTAGCCACAGAGGGGGCAGCGCAGGGTGGGGTTATGGGCGAGTAGGCGGGTGTTGTGGACTCTCCACATGAATTCTTGTTTGTGTGTGTACTGGATATTCGTGAGGGTTGAGTGTTTTTTGTGGAAAGAGAAGTCGGCGCCGTCCTCCGCGGCGCGGGCTAGGAGGGCACCGTGTTTTGTTGTTTGCGATAGGGGTGTGTGTGTGTGTGTTTGGTGCTGTAGGTGTGTGCGTTAGCTTTGAGGTTGGTGTATTTGTAGGGTATGGGGTCCCCTAGGGTTTGTGAAATGAGGGTGTATGGCAAGGTCCAGTGGCCTATTGTGACCTCTGAACCTGTGGCGTATGTGGTGTCGGGTGGGTGTCCATCCGCTACGTGGTTAGCGAGTGCGTCAGCGAGGTCGTTACCTAGGGAGTGGTTGTGTGCTTTAATTTTGCCGAGGTGTGTGCGGATGCCTGCGTCGCAGCGGTTTTTGAGGGTGTGTGTGATGGAGTGGAGTGTGTCCCGGTGGATGTTGTGTCGGTAGGCGGCAGGGCAGTTTAAGTATCCTTGTATGAGGCGTAGGGAGCACGCACTGTCGGTAAGGAGGTGGGTGCGGCCAAGTTGGAGGCCTGTGTCTATGCCAGCTAGTTCAGCGCGATTTATTGTGTGCGAGGGAGGGGTTGAGGTCACCAGAATTTTGATTTTGGTGTCCGAGGCGGGGTGGGTGGCTGCCGCTCCGAGGGGGGCGAGCCTCCTTTTTTCGAGCCGTCTGTGTAAACGAAGTCATGCCAGTTCCAAGCAAGAGTACCTCTGGTGGGGTGGTATGTTAGTTGCATGCGTTCCGGGAGGGGGTATGTGATGGGGTGAGTTGGGTTTGGGGGGAGCTGGTATATGCCTGCTGAGTGGGGTGAGTAGGTGTCGAGGAGGTGAGGAGGAGGGGTGGTGATGGCGGGGTTGGGGAGGTGTGTGTCGTAGATAGATTCGAGAGTGTTGTGAAGTGCGGTCATGGCTGTGGGTGGCGGGAGGGTGGAGAGTGAGAGGGGATTGGCGACGAGGTATATGTCGACCATCCATCGTGTGCCGAATGGGGTGGGGGTGGGGTTGCCTGTGTGTTGGTCGGGGGGTAGGAAGGTGTTTGCGTCATTGGGGAGTGTGTAAAGGTGGTGGGTGTATGGGGAGTTGATGCATTTGGAGTGGCGGTAGGGTGTGTGTTCCCATCGGGGGAGGATGAGGATGGTTGCGCTGGGTGTGTGAGGGGCTGTGAGGTGTGCGCTGGTGATTGCGTGTTCCATGGCACGGCGCATGCATTCGTGGTCGTATTCGGGGTTGGCAATGTTGGTGCCTTGCCATGTGTGTGGGGCATTGCTGCCACTAGATGAGAAGACTATGTCTTCGGGGTAGAGGGAGTGGTAGGTGTGGGAATGTAGGGATTTGTTGAGGGGGTCGGAGTAGAGTTCTGTCTGTATGTGGAATGTGTGGCGGAGAGCTGTGATTAGGTCTTCTCTAGTGGCCCATCTATTACGGGTGGTGGTAGCGGGTGTGGGTGAGTGGATTTCTGAGCGGGAACCTAGGCGAGGGAGGAGGTGGTAGACCTCCTCTTCGAATGTGTGCAGCGAGAGGTCGGGGCGGAAAAGTTGGAAGAGGTGGCGGACGCGGTGGCCGTTAAGGGTGGTGACCGCGCGGCCGTCGGGAGTGCATAGTATGGTGGTGTCGTGGAGTGATGGGTGTGCTTGGATGGCGAATTTACCGGTAGGGAGCATGTCGAGGTCGGGGTTGATGGGGTCGTGGTTGAATGTGATTAGTGGGTGTGACCATGGAGGGGGTCCGGGTTCTGGCAGAATGGGTGTGGTGGAGGGAACAAAGCCGGAGTTAAATGCGGTGAGGGCGGTGGGGCCGGAGGGGGTCTCACTGATGGTGTCGTGTAGTTGTAGGCATGGCGCCCATTGGACTTCGTGGAGGTGGGTGAGGTCGTGGTGTTGACCGCGAGCACACCACTCGCACTGCCATGTGGCGGGTCCCTGAGCTTGGCGGCATTGGGAATGTATGGCAAAGTGCGGGCATGTGCAACAGGTGGAGGTGGGCTCTGTGTGCAGTGGGTCATGACAAATGGAGCAGGCGGTGGGGGAGGGGGTGGGGAGGCATACCGATATGGGGGTGGAGGAGATGAGGCGGAAGCCGTCGTCGAGTTGTAACTGAATGTCCCATTCCGTGAGGTGTTCCGGGGCCCATTCAACCATGTACTGCGTTTGGCCGTATTCTGTGTCCTTGTGTTTGGAAATGATACGCGTTACGTCGCATGGGGGGTAGTGGTGGTCGGAGGGGGTGAGGAAATCTGTGTCTAAGTGTGTGGTGTGTGCGGTGGGGGTGGGGTGATTTGCGCGTGAGGTGTAGATGCCGGATGAGAGGGTGGGGGTTGGGCGAGGGAGGTGTGGGGAGAGGAGGGGAATCCACGAGGGGTGTATAGTGGTGGGGGGGGATGCTTGGTTGGGGGTGAGGCTTGTGATGGGGAGGCGGTTGTGGATAGTATCGAGGGGTTCGGTGAGGATTGCGGCGAGGAGGCGGATGGGGACTGAGAGTGGGGTGGTGGACCCCGTGAGGGTGGTGACGGATTTGCATGATTTGAGGATGAAGGAGGATGAGGTGGCTCTGAGGAGGACTTGTGGCCACGTGGTGATGTTATTTTTCCAGAGGGGGGTGAGGCGGGGGAGGAGGGAGGCGTGTGTTTTGCGGGGAGAGAAATCGCAGTAGGCTTGTTTATATGTGTGAGGGTCGGTGATGTGTGTGGCTTTGTCCCGGAGTGAGGCGAGGAGGGCGTTGTCTTGAGTGGTGAAGTGGGCGCGGATTGTGGAGGCGATAGGGTTGGTGAGGGAGAGTGGAGGGATGTTGTGGAAGAGGGTGCCCGCATCGCGCTGAGCTCTGACTAAGCACTTGAGTGTGGGTGGGGTGTAACAGGTCGACATGATGGATTCCGAGGGCCAGTGGGAGTACGTGGTGGATAAGGTGCGGATGTGTGCACGGGGCATGTGGCCTCTATATATAGCCTGAGTTGCTCATGATCTTATGTAGGTGGAAAACTGTGAGTTGTGCGGCGTGGGCTTTGAGGGAGGGGAGGCCGTATCCGAGGTTGGAGGTAGGGCGGTGGAGGGCGGTGCGGGGAAGGTTACGTACCGAGGAGACGGCGGAGCGGAGTGCGGGGCAGATTTGTCCTTCGAGAGTGTCGAGTTGGGAGTCGGTGTAGAGGCCGAGCTGGAGGGTGAAATGTTTTCCGATGAGGAGTCCACGGATGACCCTGATTCTGCGGGATTGTGTTAGTGGGGAGGTGGAAAGGGTGGTGATGAGGGATGCGGTGGTGCGTTGTAGTTCCTGCCATTGTTTGGTGAAGGTGAGGGAGGTGTTTAGTTCGACCCCTAGGACTCGGTATGTGTCCTTGGGGCCAATGGAGGGGATGGGGGCCGGGGTGGAGTTTAGGGAGATTAACTGAGTGTGCAGGCGGGAAGTGAGAAGGGTAGTGTTGGCGAGGGTGAGGGCGTTGCCTGAGCGCCAGAGGGCGCCGGTGATGCAGCATTTGCGGATGTTGACGGTCATGCCCGTGTAGGCGCTGAAGAGGGAGAGTTTCCTGAGCTGGATGGTCATGTTGGGGGTCGAGCCCGTGGCGAGGCTGAGGTCGTCAGCGAATCCGTGTCCTAGGTATGTGGCTGTGGGTTCCGTGGGGTCGGCGTTAGTGGCAGTGGGGCCTGGGCGGTACCTCGGCTTCCCACCGTGAGCCAGCGAAGGAAGGGTTCAAGGAAGAGGGTGAAGAGGAAGGGGGAGAGGGTGTCGCCATGGAGGGTTCCGCGGTTAATATCGATAGAAGGGGTGGGGCCATGTGGAGTAATATAATCTGTGGTTGAGACCCCGTAGAGGTGTTCGCAGGTGTCGACAAAGGTGGGGGGCATACCGAGTTTACGCATGTGTTTGAACATGATACGGTGGTCCGCGGCGTTGAAGGCGCCTTTAAAGTCCGCGTACATGACATAGATGTCTTTTTTGTGGAGTCTCGCGTCCTCCATCGTCATAATGAGGGAGGAGAGGGCGTCGTGGATGCTACGGTGTTGTCGGAATCCGTCATGTTGGTCGCTGAGAATGCCGTGGGTTTTGGCGTATTTCGAGCCTGCATCTTCGATTAGTGCGGTCCATAGTTTAAGGAGGTTATTCATGAGGGCGATAGGGCGGTAGTTATCGAGGAGGGAGGGGTCGCCTTTTTTATGTATTAGGCATGTTGTGCTGTGGCACCAATCAGGGGGGGTGTAGGATTTGTGGGCGAGGAGGGAGAGGAGAGAGAAGAGGGCGGAGCGGGTCGCCGGCGGTAGGAATTTGATTATTTGATTGGGGATACCGTCGGGGCCGGGGGCTTTGCCGGTGCCTAGGGAGTTGAGGGTTTTATCGAAAGTGTCGCAGGTAATCATATCGGCAAGGGTGAGAGAGGGGTCGCCGCGGGGTTCGATGGTAGAGTTATCGGGGTTGTCGGGGAGTTCCCATGGGGGGGGTGGGTAGGTCGTGTGGGGTGGCGCGGCTGAGTTCGGAGGCGAAGTGAGAGTGTACCGCGTCAATGACGGCGGAGAGAGAGGATGCGGTAGTTTTATCGGGTCTAGTAATGCGGTGGGGGGTGGAGGCGGCGCCGGCGGGGGGTAGGAGGCCGCTTTTAATTTTCAATCTGCGGTGGGAGAGTTTGGGGCAGGCGTCGTAGGCCTCATTGGCTCGAGTTTTTATTTTCTTAATCTTAGCCTTGGTGGTGGCGTGAAGGAGCATGCGTATACGTGCCTGGCATTGTTGTTTGATGGCGTCAAGGGAGAGATATTCAGTTGTGTTTAAGAGGGCTTGGGCGATGGGGAGGGGGCCGTTGTTTTTGCTGCATTTACGGAGTTTGAGTATTTGAGTGCGTGTTTTATTTGTGAGCCAAGTAGGGTCAAGGGACGCCTGGGGTGGGCGGGGTTTTTTGGCGGGGAGGAGGGGCCAAACTGTGGCTGCGTGGTCCATGTGTTGGGAGAGGAGTGTAGTGAATTGTGAGGCAAGGGTGTCGAGGGTGTCGGGGGAGGCCGAGGTGTGTGAGGTGTTGAGAATTTCTGCGTGGAGGGTAGCCGTTTGGGTGATGAGGTCGGGGGTGCTGGATTGGTACGCTATTATTTGGTCGGGTGTGAGGGGAAGTCGAAAGTTGAGTCTGCGTGTGGTGTGATGTGTGTGGGGGTGGGTATGGGGAGGGGGGGGTGTGCCATGAGGGAGAAAGGGGCGGGAATGACGAGGTGGATTGCAGAGTGGTCAGTAAAGTGTGAGGGGGAGGGGAATATCGAGCAAGAGGAAGGTGGGAGGGTGATAGGTGAAGGGGGCGTGGTGAGCCAATGGTCAAGGCAGCCCCCGCTGCGGGGGAAGGTAGGGATGGGGTCGTGGAGGGGGTGGAGGTGGGGTATTAGGAGGGGGTGAGGGCAGGGTGTCCCGTACCTGTGGTGGTGGTTGTTTGGAAGTCCCCTCCCCAGAGGGTGCGGTGGTGCGGGTGGTCGTCAGCCAGGCGGAGGCCCCAAGCTGCAACTTCTGCGTAGAGGCGGGTCAGTTGGGGGGTGGAGAGCTGGGGCATATAAGTACCTATAAGGAGGTAGGGGGTGCCTGAGTGGGGAACGATTTTTAGTCCGGCGATATGGGGGATGAGGTGGGGGGGTGGGGTTAGGACAGTGGCAGATTGGAAGGAGGCTCTGCGTATCGCGAAGAGAACGCCTGAGTTGGGTAGGGGCACAGGTGAGTACCAAGGTCTGGAGCTTTTGAGGTGGTATTGGGGGAGGGCTATGTGGGTGTCGTGGTTGGTTTCGGTGAGGATGAGGACGTCCGGGCGGTGTGAGGTGGAGAGGTGTTCAACGTCCATAATGGAGTTGTGGAGGCCGCGGGTGTTGAGGGTGATGAGGTGTAGTGGTTGAGGTGTGTGGTGAGGGAGGATGGGGGAGGGGGGGAGGGGGTGGTGTTGGGGGGGTTGTCGGGGGGGCGTTCGACGGGCGGTGGTTGGAAGGGAGGGGGGGGAGAGGAGGGGAGGGGGGGATGAGGGGAGTGGGTGGGGGCTGAGGGGGAGGGTGTGGGTGGTGTGGGGGGGGTGGAGGGCGTCGAGGAAGTGGTGGCGGCCCCGTGGGAGGGGGACGGAGCGGAAGGTGTGGTTCCACAAGAGAGTGTGTAGGGAGTAAACCGAGGACCGGGGGTCGAAGGGGGGGTTGTAAGGTTGGTCCGGGGGGGCTGTGGTGATGAAGTAGGCGTGCAGGAGGACGTGGGTACCGCACGACCAAGGGTGGCCGGAGTCGTTTTGGCGAGGTGGGTTGAGTGAGCGTAAGGTTCCGACAAGAGGGGGGGGGGAGTTCCAGTCAAAGAGGAGATGAAGAGAGCGGGTGAGGAGGTCAGGTGGGGGCGGGTGGTGGAGAGAGTCAATCCAGGTGGCGAAAGAGTAAGTGAGGTGGAGGAGGCCGAAATGAGAGTTTTGCCATGTGAGGACGAGGAGGGAGTGGTTAGGCGTACCCGGGCGGGGGGGGGGGGGGGCACGGTTAGAGAGGTTGGTCCAATGGCTGGGGTATTGGGAGTTGTGGTAATGGTTATCGACTTCGGTATTAGTGACGATTGTATAGGAGGCAGAGGGAGTGGAGTGTGTAGTTTAGAAATTGTTGAAGCGAGGCAATACAAGTTGGAGAGGTCCTAGTATCGCTCCCATTGGAAGGAGAGGACCGCAGAGGAGTTAAGGAAACCGATGGGTGTGGGGAGGCCGTATTCGAGGTTGAGGTCAAACAGGTAGTTATGTAAAGTAGTGCAACATGTGCGGGGGGTGAAGTGGGTCGGTAGAAATGGTCGTATCGCAGTGTTTACATTGTGGAGTCGGATATCGGGTTGAGGGGGGAGGGGCTGGGAGAGGGGTCTAACCTCGGGGGTGTCCAGTGGGGGACTAATGATGATAGTCGGCCGGGGCGGCCGGGGGAGACCTGGGAGGGCTGTTGGTGCCTTGGGAGACGGGAGTGGTGTTCGGGAGGAGACGGGTCTCCTCTAGGTCTTCCTCTTGCAGGTCGTCGAGTTCTTCGAGGTCGTAGTCTTCGCCTTCTGGGGAGGAGGTGGGAAGGGGTA
>JAPMLY010003820.1:0-10842 GCA_026401115.1 Tetraselmis chui | reverse complement strand
CCTCAATACCATAGTAATGTGAAAAGTACATACACAAGACAAAGTCATTCCGTGCAATAGCGGGGGAGGAGGGATGCATCACGTAGAGATCGTCATAGCGTGTGAGAGAGGGGTAGATCGAGACGATGCAAGAATATGGCAACTTTGCCAACCCCGCAACGGCCCGCCCGTCGCCGTGGTGAGGTCGCAGCTTGGCGATGAATGTAATGCTTTCCAGCTCTTGCAAGCATGTGACGCGCTGCCAAGCCATGGTAAGGCGCCGTATCATCGGGCGGGTAAGCGGGAGCGTTGCATCGGCTCGCGGTACGTGTGCGAGTTTTGCGTACGGGGCATTAGGTTGTGAGGTAAGACACGCCCGCCTCATCCGCATGCCTCAATACCGTGGAAATGTAATGCTATGTGCATACACGCGACGAAATCATTGCCAAGAGTGGCGGTGGAGGAGGGGCGAATTACGGAAAGCTTGTCATAGCGTGTGAGAGCGGGGTAGATCGAGACGATGCAAGAATTTGGCAACTTTGCCAACCCCGCAACGGCCCGCCCGTCGCCGTGGTGAGGTCGCAGCTTGGCGATGAATGAAATGCTTTCCAGCTCTTGCAAGCATTTGACGCTCACAAGCCATTGCAGGGCGCCGTATCGTCGGGCGGGGAAGTGGGAGCGTTGCATCGGCTCGCGGTACGTGTACGAGTTTTGCGTACGGGGCATTAGGTTGTGAGGTAAGACACGCCCGCCTCATCCGCACTCCTCAATACCGTGGAAATGTAATGCTATGTGCATACACACGACGAAATCATTGCCTAGAGTGGCGGTGGAGGAGGGGCGAATTACGGAAAGCTTGTCATAGCGTGTGAGAGAGGGGTAGATCGAGACGATGCAAGAATTTGGCAACTTTGCCAACCCCGCAACGGCCCGCCCGTCGCCGTGGTGAGGTCGCAGCTTGGCGATCTATGTAATGCTTTCCAGCTCTTGCAAGCATTTGACGCGCTGCCAAGCCATTGTAGGGCGCCGTATCATCGGGCGGGTAAGCGGGAGCGTTGCATCGGCTCGCGGTACGTGTGCGATTTTTGCGTACGGGGCATTAGGTTGTGAGGTAAGACACGCCCGCCTCATCCGCATGCCTCAATACCGTGGAAATGTAATGCTATGTGCATACACGCGACGAAATCATTGCCTAGAGTGGCGGTGGAGGAGGGGCGAATTACGGAAAGCTTGTCATAGCGTGTGAGAGCGGGGTAGATCGAGACGATGCAAGAATTTGGCAACTTTGCCAACCCCTCAACGGCCCGCCCGTCGCCGTGGTGAGGTCGCAGCTTGGCGATGAATGAAATGCTTTCCAGCTCTTGCAAGCATTTGACGCGCTCACAAGCCATTGCAGGGCGCCGTATCGTCGGGCGGGGAAGTGGGAGCGTTGCATCGGCTCGCGGTACGTGTACGAGTTTTGCGTACGCGGCATTAGGTTGTGAGGTAAGACACGCCCGCCTCATCCGCACTCCTCAATACCGTGGAAATGTAATGCTATGTGCATACACACGACGAAATCATTGCCTAGAGTGGCGGTGGAGGAGGGGCGAATTACGGAAAGCTTGTCATAGCGTGTGAGAGAGGGGTAGATCGAGACGATGCAAGAATTTGGCAACTTTGCCAACCCCGCAACGGCCCGCCCGTCGCCGTGGTGAGGTCGCAGCTTGGCGATGAATGTAATGCTTTCCAGCTCTTGCAAGCATTTGACGCGCTGCCAAGCCATTGTAGGGCGCCGTATCATCGGGCGGGTAAGCGGGAGCGTTGCATCGGCTCGCGGTACGTGTGCGATTTTTGCGTACGGGGCATTAGGTTGTGAGGTAAGACACGCCCGCCTCATCCGCATGCCTCAATACCGTGGAAATGTAATGCTATGTGCATACACGCGACGAAATCATTGCCTAGAGTGGCGGTGGAGGAGGGGCGAATTACGGAAAGCTTGTCATAGCGTGTGAGAGCGGGGTAGATCGAGACGATGCAAGAATTTGGCAACTTTGCCAACCCCTCAACGGCCCGCCCGTCGCCGTGGTGAGGTCGCAGCTTGGCGATGAATGAAATGCTTTCCAGCTCTTGCAAGCATTTGACGCGCTCACAAGCCATTGCAGGGCGCCGTATCGTCGGGCGGGGAAGTGGGAGCGTTGCATCGGCTCGCGGTACGTGTACGAGTTTTGCGTACGGGGCATTAGGTTGTGAGGTAAGACACGCCCGCCTCATCCGCACTCCTCAATACCGTGGAAATGTAATGCTATGTGCATACACACGACGAAATCATTGCCTAGAGTGGCGGTGGAGGAGGGGCGAATTACGGAAAGCTTGTCATAGCGTGTGAGAGAGGGTTAGATCGAGACGATGCAAGAATTTGGCAACTTTGCCAACCCCTCAACGGCCCGCCCGTCGCCGTGGTGAGGTCGCAGCTTGGCGATGAATGTAATGCTTTCCAGCTCTTGCAAGCATTTGACGCGCTGCCAAGCCATTGTAGGGCGCCGTATCATCGGGCGGGTAAGCGGGAGCGTTGCATCGGCTCGCGGTACGTGTGCGATTTTTGCGTACGGGGCATTAGGTTGTGAGGTAAGACACGCCCGCCTCATCCGCATGCCTCAATACCGTGGAAATGTAATGCTATGTGCATACACGCGACGAAATCATTGCCTAGAGTGGCGGTGGAGGAGGGGCGAATTACGGAAAGCTTGTCATAGCGTGTGAGAGCGGGGTAGATCGAGACGATGCAAGAATTTGGCAACTTTGCCAACCCCTCAACGGCCCGCCCGTCGCCGTGGTGAGGTCGCAGCTTGGCGATGAATGAAATGCTTTCCAGCTCTTGCAAGCATTTGACGCGCTCACAAGCCATTGCAGGGCGCCGTATCGTCGGGCGGGGAAGTGGGAGCGTTGCATCGGCTCGCGGTACGTGTACGAGTTTTGCGTACGGGGCATTAGGTTGTGAGGTAAGACACGCCCGCCTCATCCGCACTCCTCAATACCGTGGAAATGTAATGCTATGTGCATACACACGACGAAATCATTGCCTAGAGTGGCGGTGGAGGAGGGTCGAATTACGGAAAGCTTGTCATAGCGTGTGAGAGAGGGTTAGATCGAGACGATGCAAGAATTAGGCAACTTTGCCAACCCCGCAACGGCCCGCCCGTCGCCGTGGTGAGGTCGCAGCTTGGCGATGAATGTAATGCTTTCCAGCTCTTGCAAGCATTTGACGCGCTGCCAAGCCATTGTAGGGCGCCGTATCATCGGGCGGGTAAGCGGGAGCGTTGCATCGGCTCGCGGTACGTGTGCGATTTTTGCGTACGGGGCATTAGGTTGTGAGGTAAGACACGCCCGCCTCATCCGCATGCCTCAATACCGTGGAAATGTAATGCTATGTGCATACACGCGACGAAATCATTGCCTAGAGTGGCGGTGGAGGAGGGGCGAATTACGGAAAGCTTGTCATAGCGTGTGAGAGCGGGGTAGATCGAGACGATGCAAGAATTTGGCAACTTTGCCAACCCCTCAACGGCCCGCCCGTCGCCGTGGTGAGGTCGCAGCTTGGCGATGAATGAAATGCTTTCCAGCTCTTGCAAGCATTTGACGCGCTCACAAGCCATTGCAGGGCGCCGTATCGTCGGGCGGGGAAGTGGGAGCGTTGCATCGGCTCGCGGTACGTGTACGATTTTTGCGTACGGGGCATTAGGTTGTGAGGTAAGACACGCCCGCCTCATCCGCACTCCTCAATACCGTGGAAATGTAATGCTATGTGCATACACACGACGACATCATTGCCTAGAGTGGCGGTGGAGGAGGGTCGAATTACGGAAAGCTTGTCATAGCGTGTGAGAGAGGGGTAGATCGAGACGATGCAAGAATATGGCAACTTTGCCAACCCCGCAACGGCCCGCCCGTCGCCGTGGTGAGGTCGCAGCTTGGCGATCTATGTAATGCTTTCCAGCTCTTGCAAGCATTTGACTCGCTTCCAAGCCATGGTAGGGCGCCGTATCATCGGGCGGGTAAGCGGGAGCGTTGCATCGGCTCGCGGTACGTGTGCGATTTTTGCGTACGGGGCATTAGGTTGTGAGGTAAGACACGCCCGCCTCATCCGCATGCCCCAATACCGTGGAAATGTAATGCTATGTGCATACACGCGACGAAATCATTGCCTAGAGTGGCGGTGGAGGAGGGGCGAATTACGGAGAGCTCGCCATAGCGTGTGAGAGCGGGGTAGATCGAGACGATGCAAGAATTTGGCAACTTTGCCAACCCCGCAACGGCCCGCCCGTCGCCGTGGTGAGGTCGCAGCTTGGCGATGAATGGAATGCTTTCCAGCTCTTGCAAGCATTTGACGCGCTCATAAGCCATGGTAGGGCGCCGTATCGTCGGGCGGGGAAGTGGGAGCGTTGTATCGGCTCGCGGTACGTGTGCGAGTTTTGCGTACGGGGCATTAGGTTGTGAGGTAAGACACGCCCGCCTCATCCGCATGCCTCAATACCGTGGAAATGTAATGCTATGTGCATACACGCGACGAGATCATTGCCTAGAGTGGCGGTGGAGGAGGGGCGAATTACGGAAAGCTTGTTGTAGCGTGTGAGAGCGGGGTAGATCGAGACGAGGTAACAATTTGGCACATTGGCCAACCCCTCAACGGCCCGCCCGTCGCCGTGGTGAGGTCGCAGCTTGGCGATGAATGAAATGCTTTCCAGCTCTTGCAAGCATTTGACGGGCTCACAAGCCATTGCAGGGCGCCGTATCGTCGGGCGGGGAAGTGGGAGCGCTGCATCGGCTCGCGGTACGTGCACGAGTTTTGCGTACGCGGCATTAGGTTGTGAGATAAGACACGCCCGCCTCATCCGCACTCCTCAATACCGTGGAAATGTAATGCTATGTGCATACACACGACGAAATCATTGCCTAGAGTGGCGGTGGAGGAGGGTCGCATTTCGGAAAGCTTGTCATAGCGTGTGAGAGAGGGGTAGATCGAGACGATGCAAGAATTTGGCTACTTTGCCAACCCCGCAACGGCCCGCCCGTCGCCGTGGTGAGGTCGCAGCTTGGCGATGAATGTAATGCTTTCCAGCTCTTGCAAGCATTTGACGCGCTGCCAAGCCATGGTAGGGCGCCATATCGTCGGGCGGGGAAGTGGGAGCATTGCATCGGCTCGCGGTACATGTGCGATTTTTGCGTACGCGGCATTAGGTTGTGAGGTAAGACACGCCCGCCTCATCCGCACTCCTCAATACCGTGGTAATGTGGAAAGTACATACACACGACGAAGTCATTCCGTGCAATAGCGGAGGAGGAGGGATGCATCACGTAGAGATCGTCATAGCGTGTGAGAGAGGGGTAGATCGAGACGATGCAAGAATATGGCAACTTTGCCAACCCCGCAACGGCCCGCCCGTCGCCGTGGTGAGGTCGCAGCTTGGCGATCTATGTAATGCTTTCCAGCTCTTGCAAGCATTTGACGCGCTGCCAAGCCATTGTAGGGCGCCGTATCGTCGGGCGGGGAAGTGGGAGGATTGCATCGGCTCGCGGTACGTGTGCGATTTTTGCGTACGCGGTATTAGGTTGTGAGGTAAGACACTCCCGCCTCATCCGCATGCCTCAATACCGTGGAAATGTAATGCTATGTGCATACACGCGACGAAATCATTGCCTAGAGTGGCGGTGGAGGAGGGGCGAATTACGGAAAGCTTGTCATAGCGTGTGAGAGCGGGGTAAATCGAGAGGATGCAAGAATTTGGCAACTTTGCCAACCCCTCAACGGCCCGCCCGTCGCCGTGGTGAGGTCGCAGCTTGGCGATGAATGAAATGCTTTCCAGCTCTTGCAAGCATTTGACGCGCTCACAAGCCATTGTAGGGCGCCGTATCATCGGGCGGGTAAGCGGGAGCGTTGCATCGGCTCGCGGTACGTGTGCGATTTTTGCGTACGGGGCATTAGGTTGTGAGGTAAGACACGCCCGCCTCATCCGCATGCCTCAATACCGTGGAAATGTAATGCTATGTGCATACACGCGACGAAATCATTGCCTAGAGTGGCGGTGGAGGAGGGGCGAATTACGGAAAGCTTGTCATAGCGTGTGAGAGCGGGGTAGATCGAGACGATGCAAGAATTTGGCAACTTTGCCAACCCCTCAACGGCCCGCCCGTCGCCGTGGTGAGGTCGCAGCTTGGCGATGAATGAAATGCTTTCCAGCTCTTGCAAGCATTTGACGCGCTCACAAGCCATTGCAGGGCGCCGTATCGTCGGGCGGGGAAGTGGGAGCGTTGCATCGGCTCGCGGTACGTGTACGAGTTTTGCGTACGGGGCATTAGGTTGTGAGGTAAGACACGCCCGCCTCATCCGCACTCCTCAATACCGTGGAAATGTAATGCTATGTGCATACACACGACGAAATCATTGCCTAGAGTGGCGGTGGAGGAGGGGCGAATTACGGAAAGCTTGTCATAGCGTGTGAGAGAGGGTTAGATCGAGACGATGCAAGAATTTGGCAACTTTGCCAACCCCGCAACGGCCCGCCCGTCGCCGTGGTGAGGTCGCAGCTTGGCGATGAATGTAATGCTTTCCAGCTCTTGCAAGCATTTGACGCGCTGCCAAGCCATTGTAGGGCGCCGTATCATCGGGCGGGTAAGCGGGAGCGTTGCATCGGCTCGCGGTACGTGTGCGATTTTTGCGTACGGGGCATTAGGTTGTGAGGTAAGACACGCCCGCCTCATCCGCATGCCTCAATACCGTGGAAATGTAATGCTATGTGCATACACGCGACGAAATCATTGCCTAGAGTGGCGGTGGAGGAGGGGCGAATTACGGAAAGCTTGTCATAGCGTGTGAGAGCGGGGTAGATCGAGACGATGCAAGAATTTGGCAACTTTGCCAACCCCTCAACGGCCCGCCCGTCGCCGTGGTGAGGTCGCAGCTTGGCGATGAATGAAATGCTTTCCAGCTCTTGCAAGCATTTGACGCGCTCACAAGCCATTGCAGGGCGCCGTATCGTCGGGCGGGGAAGTGGGAGCGTTGCATCGGCTCGCGGTACGTGTACGAGTTTTGCGTACGGGGCATTAGGTTGTGAGGTAAGACACGCCCGCCTCATCCGCACTCCTCAATACCGTGGAAATGTAATGCTATGTGCATACACACGACGAAATCATTGCCTAGAGTGGCGGTGGAGGAGGGTCGAATTACGGAAAGCTTGTCATAGCGTGTGAGAGAGGGTTAGATCGAGACGATGCAAGAATTAGGCAACTTTGCCAACCCCGCAACGGCCCGCCCGTCGCCGTGGTGAGGTCGCAGCTTGGCGATGAATGTAATGCTTTCCAGCTCTTGCAAGCATTTGACGCGCTGCCAAGCCATTGTAGGGCGCCGTATCATCGGGCGGGTAAGCGGGAGCGTTGCATCGGCTCGCGGTACGTGTGCGATTTTTGCGTACGGGGCATTAGGTTGTGAGGTAAGACACGCCCGCCTCATCCGCATGCCTCAATACCGTGGAAATATTATGCTATGTGCATACACGCGACGAAATCATTGCCTAGAGTGGCGGTGGAGGAGGGGCGAATTACGGAAAGCTTGTCATAGCGTGTGAGAGCGGGGTAGATCGAGACGATGCAAGAATTTGGCAACTTTGCCAACCCCTCAACGGCCCGCCCGTCGCCGTGGTGAGGTCGCAGCTTGGCGATGAATGAAATGCTTTCCAGCTCTTGCAAGCATTTGACGCGCTCACAAGCCATTGCAGGGCGCCGTATCGTCGGGCGGGGAAGTGGGAGCGTTGCATCGGCTCGCGGTACGTGTACGAGTTTTGCGTACGGGGCATTAGGTTGTGAGGTAAGACACGCCCGCCTCATCCGCACTCCTCAATACCGTGGAAATGTAATGCTATGTGCATACACACGACGACATCATTGCCTAGAGTGGCGGTGGAGGAGGGTCGAATTACGGAAAGCTTGTCATAGCGTGTGAGAGAGGGGTAGATCGAGACGATGCAAGAATATGGCAACTTTGCCAACCCCGCAACGGCCCGCCCGTCGCCGTGGTGAGGTCGCAGCTTGGCGATCTATGTAATGCTTTCCAGCTCTTGCAAGCATTTGACTCGCTTCCAAGCCATGGTAGGGCGCCGTATCATCGGGCGGGTAAGCGGGAGCGTTGCATCGGCTCGCGGTACGTGTGCGATTTTTGCGTACGGGGCATTAGGTTGTGAGGTAAGACACGCCCGCCTCATCCGCATGCCCCAATACCGTGGAAATGTAATGCTATGTGCATACACGCGACGAAATCATTGCCTAGAGTGGCGGTGGAGGAGGGGCGAATTACGGAGAGCTCGCCATAGCGTGTGAGAGCGGGGTAGATCGAGACGATGCAAGAATTTGGCAACTTTGCCAACCCCTCAACGGCCCGCCCGTCGCCGTGGTGAGGTCGCAGCTTGGCGATGAATGGAATGCTTTCCAGCTCTTGCAAGCATTTGACGCGCTCATAAGCCATGGTAGGGCGCCGTATCGTCGGGCGGGGAAGTGGGAGCGTTGTATCGGCTCGCGGTACGTGTGCGAGTTTTGCGTACGGGGCATTAGGTTGTGAGGTAAGACACGCCCGCCTCATCCGCATGCCTCAATACCGTGGAAATGTAATGCTATGTGCATACACGCGACGAGATCATTGCCTAGAGTGGCGGTGGAGGAGGGGCGAATTACGGAAAGCTTGTTGTAGCGTGTGAGAGCGGGGTAGATCGAGACGAGGTAACAATTTGGCACATTGGCCAACCCCTCAACGGCCCGCCCGTCGCCGTGGTGAGGTCGCAGCTTGGCGATGAATGAAATGCTTTCCAGCTCTTGCAAGCATTTGACGGGCTCACAAGCCATTGCAGGGCGCCGTATCGTCGGGCGGGGAAGTGGGAGCGCTGCATCGGCTCGCGGTACGTGCACGAGTTTTGCGTACGCGGCATTAGGTTGTGAGATAAGACACGCCCGCCTCATCCGCACTCCTCAATACCGTGGAAATGTAATGCTATGTGCATACACACGACGAAATCATTGCCTAGAGTGGCGGTGGAGGAGGGTCGCATTTCGGAAAGCTTGTCATAGCGTGTGAGAGAGGGGTAGATCGAGACGATGCAAGAATTTGGCAACTTTGCCAACCCCGCAACGGCCCGCCCGTCGCCGTGGTGAGGTCGCAGCTTGGCGATGAATGTAATGCTTTCCAGCTCTTGCAAGCATTTGACGCGCTGCCAAGCCATGGTAGGGCGCCATATCGTCGGGCGGGGAAGTGGGAGCATTGCATCGGCTCGCGGTACATGTGCGATTTTTGCGTACGCGGCATTAGGTTGTGAGGTAAGACACGCCCGCCTCATCCGCACTCCTCAATACCGTGGTAATGTGGAAAGTACATACACACGACGAAGTCATTCCGTGCAATAGCGGAGGAGGAGGGATGCATCACGTAGAGATCGTCATAGCGTGTGAGAGAGGGGTAGATCGAGACGATGCAAGAATATGGCAACTTTGCCAACCCCGCAACGGCCCGCCCGTCGCCGTGGTGAGGTCGCAGCTTGGCGATCTATGTAATGCTTTCCAGCTCTTGCAAGCATTTGACGCGCTGCCAAGCCATTGTAGGGCGCCGTATCGTCGGGCGGGGAAGTGGGAGGATTGCATCGGCTCGCGGTACGTGTGCGATTTTTGCGTACGCGGTATTAGGTTGTGAGGTAAGACACTCCCGCCTCATCCGCATGCCTCAATACCGTGGAAATGTAATGCTATGTGCATACACGCGACGAAATCATTGCCTAGAGTGGCGGTGGAGGAGGGGCGAATTACGGAAAGCTTGTCATAGCGTGTGAGAGCGGGGTAAATCGAGAGGATGCAAGAATTTGGCAACTTTGCCAACCCCTCAACGGCCCGCCCGTCGCCGTGGTGAGGTCGCAGCTTGGCGATGAATGAAATGCTTTCCAGCTCTTGCAAGCATTTGACGCGCTCACAAGCCATTGTAGGGCGCCGTATCATCGGGCGGGTAAGCGGGAGCGTTGCATCGGCTCGCGGTACGTGTGCGATTTTTGCGTACGGGGCATTAGGTTGTGAGGTAAGACACGCCCGCCTCATCCGCATGCCTCAATACCGTGGAAATGTAATGCTATGTGCATACACGCGACGAAATCATTGCCTAGAGTGGCGGTGGAGGAGGGGCGAATTACGGAAAGCTTGTCATAGCGTGTGAGAGCGGGGTAGATCGAGACGATGCAAGAATTTGGCAACTTTGCCAACCCCTCAACGGCCCGCCCGTCGCCGTGGTGAGGTCGCAGCTTGGCGATGAATGAAATGCTTTCCAGCTCTTGCAAGCATTTGACGCGCTCACAAGCCATTGCAGGGCGCCGTATCGTCGGGCGGGGAAGTGGGAGCGTTGCATCGGCTCGCGGTACGTGTACGAGTTTTGCGTACGGGGCATTAGGTTGTGAGGTAAGACACGCCCGCCTCATCCGCACTCCTCAATACCGTGGAAATGTAATGCTATGTGCATACACACGACGAAATCATTGCCTAGAGTGGCGGTGGAGGAGGGTCGAATTACGGAAAGCTTGTCATAGCGTGTGAGAGAGGGTTAGATCGAGACGATGCAAGAATTAGGCAACTTTGCCAACCCCGCAACGGCCCGCCCGTCGCCGTGGTGAGGTCGCAGCTTGGCGATGAATGTAATGCTTTCCAGCTCTTGCAAGCATTTGACGCGCTGCCAAGCCATTGTAGGGCGCCGTATCATCGGGCGGGTAAGCGGGAGCGTTGCATCGGCTCGCGGTACGTGTGCGATTTTTGCGTACGGGGCATTAGGTTGTGAGGTAAGACACGCCCGCCTCATCCGCATGCCTCAAT
>JAPMLY010003813.1:0-11387 GCA_026401115.1 Tetraselmis chui | reverse complement strand
TGCTTCCGCGTCGCGCCGCAGAAGATCAACAGCAACTCATCCGATGGAGCGCCAAAGACAGGATGCGCATTGGCCGCGACGACGCTTGGACGCCGGTCACTGATCGCTGCCTCCGCGCCCTCCTCGGCCGCCTGACACACAACAAGACGGGAGACGTTCCGAGCGTTATGTACTTCTACAAGGGCATGCCGTACACATTCCGGCATAGCGTAAACATAGACTGCTTCTACTCCAACAACAATAGCGCCACCGCAATCGCTCCCTTGCTGGATGACGGGACCGCGCGACACCCATCGCCGGAAGCTCCGGTTGTTACCCTCGGAGGCATGCCGCGTGCCATGGTGGTGCGTCCGCACACTCTCGGCATCCCTCTGCACCGCGTTTGTCACGACCTTCCGGACGGCCATGTTGCAGTCCTGCCCACAACCGTGTACTTCACGATGCGCTTCCCGACCGCTTTCCGCCTTGAGAGCGGGTCCATTGTCAAGAGCATCCAAATCGAGCGCGTCGGCTTCAGCATGATTCCGGACATCGCCTTCACGGACTTCTTCGCGCAAGGCGCAACTTTCTCGCGAGACAAGACGTACGTGCTAGACTTACGCCCGCCGAACGCCAGCGCCAAAAACTATCCGAGCGTGATCGTCGCTATGAGCCGCCTTCGCACCTTCGACGCCTTGACCCTCTTGCTGCCCCTTTGGCCCCGCGGCGCTTACAAAGCCGCGCGGGAAAAAGCAAAAGAACGCATGCGCAGAGCTTGGCAGCCCGACGCAGACGTGACCGCAACGGACCGCATGTTCCGTGCCGAGTACACCGCCATCCTCCAGCGCCTCGCAGCTGACACACATGCCACCGCCCCGGTCGCGCTCGCCGACGCGCTTCTGCGCAGCCTTCACAACGACAATCCGCCAACATACGACGATGGGCTACAATATCGCCTTTCCCTACCGGAGGCTCCTCACCTCGACAACGACGCGCACGGCCGCCATCTCCGCCGTCACGACCTCGCAAACGCCGGGCCCAGCCAACATCGACATCTACCACCCGAGTGGTCCGACGCCTTCCGACGCCGCCGCCGATAGCATGCTCGCCGACCCCGACACCAACGCTACGGGGACGCGACGCCTTTCTCCAAGACAACGCCCTACGAATTGTAGACGTCCCGGCGGACGGGTCGTGCGGCTTCACAACGGTGGCCGTCGCCATGGGCATCATACCACCTCCAACGTTCGGCTGGTCCATTTCCCACAACCGACACACGTGGGACTTGTTGAACCACCTCGGGACTTTCGCGGCCACGCGACTCCTCCACAACAGCGACGTTAGGCAGCTTTACTCCAAGGAGTTCTTGTTCCTCGAAGGCACTACCGACCTAGACGACGAGATACAAAATGTGCTACGGCCCACTCTCGATGAGGAACCGCCCTCTCCCGGCACCATCCTGCCCGTAAGCTCGTGGATGCTCTATTCCACCCTTAGGGTATTCGCCATCGCTTTCGAACGGCCATTCATTCTACTTTTCGACAACGCGGAGTACCCGTGCTTCGAATTCTTCTGCCACCATCGCGGCGAGTGCAACTTCACCGCTACCGCATTGGACGCAAAGCAAGCGACTATGGAAGAGCTACGATTCCATCTAAATGAAGAGCAACCCGCTACCGAACCACCCATCGATGTGATGACAGACGGCAAGGACCCCACTTGTACACTCACGCACTACCAAGCGTGCGTGCCGTCGTGATTCTTGTGCTCTCCCAAGCATTCATTTACCAAAGGATTGACACATTCATCATATCATATGATATGTATGAATTAACTAGCGATCACGCATTCGAATTTATGTGTAAACATTGTTTAATTCCAGGCAAATATCACACCCGGACCCAATCCCATCTCATGCATCGCCGCCCACGTTCGCATCACTCGCATCAACCATTTCACCATCTAGGGATCCCCCACCTCCCATGCATATCATTCTTACCTTTTGTAAGCAACAATCCCACGCGACCCGAGAGGGGAACTCCTCGCTCCGCACCCCCCGCGCGCGCGCCAGCGCGCGCCCTGCAGTACAAGGTCAATAAGTCAGTGCTGATTGCAGAGGCTCTGCCACCCAGGCGGAAGCTGCAGGAGTGTGAACCGCAGGGTTGGTTCTGTGATAGCGTTGATAGTTTCGAAGCGTGATAGTTATGCCTTAGTTTCACAGCGTTTTCTCTCCGAACTAACGGGATTATATTGTGTCGCGCCTCTGCCGTCCCCGATCGCCCGACGAGTGTAGCGGTGTCTAACTTCGAGATCATCACGGCGATGGCACTGCAGCTGTCGTGCCGGAACTGGGGGTTCAGATTAGTATGCTGCTGGTTGGTGTGCTGGCTGCACGCGCTGTGATAGTGTAGCGAAATATTCAGCTACCTAGCGGGCGCATCATTCCGTGATATGGAGCGGGCGAGCAGTCGCGCTTAGTTACACACTCTCGTCATAGCACCACATCTTTCGTATTACAGCACCGCACTCCCAGAGACGTCGCTAGTTCGCTGTGCAGCTGGTTTTAGAAAGAGGGGGGGTTCAGGGAAATGGCTGGACCGAAATTCGATGTGCGTGGCTGGGTTACAGAGAAGGGCCGGCGTCCACGCGCCCCCCACGTATCTCAGCCACGGCAGGTGGCTTGCTGGACGAAAACCTCTGCCCTAGAGGGGAGTGAGCTGCTATACAACGATAAGTCAGGTGACCCTGCTCGCTCCTTCTCCTCCCCTGGTGTGTCACAAAGGGATGGATGTGTAGCCTGGCTGCTCTGTAGTCCGTGCCATACTGTGTCATCTGTTGAGTTAAACGCCTCATCATGGCATTCATTGCCTTGTCATGTCAAGTTGGGTGAGCCGGGAGTGCGAGTGCAGGCCTGCATTCATTCAGCGCGCCGCAGCTTCCAGCTGACCTCAATGAGGGCTTCCCGGACGCTTTCATAGAGAAACCGGCAGATGAACACTCGCCGGTGGAGCAAGTAGGACCCGTCCCCACCTTCCTCTAAACAGACATATACATGCATGTGACATACATGCGACATCGATAAATGACATGCACGCAGCAGCTGCGATCCAGAATTAGTGGCATTGCATCACATTGGTGGCCTAGAGGCAATGGGAAATTTCTTAGTTTATCACGTATGGCACAGGTGGCTGGAGCCTTGCGCGCCGCTGACGTTCCTTGGACAGATGCCGATGTGATAACGTTTCGTAACAACTTGAACAAGGTTCCGTTCACAAAATCTCATCTTCTGACCCAGTTCACATGCATTTCCTCAATGATCCGCTCACATCCACATGCTTGGGGCTCTCTTGCCCCGCAGATTTCGCTGACACCCCTGAAGGAGAGAGATGGCTGGGTCGTACATGGGTGTCAATATGAGGAAGGTGTGTGGGTCTTATACTCATGAGTATTAGCAACGTGTCTATTCGTTATTTACTCTTGCAACCTTTATATTCATTTTTCACATTTTTTTATATAATGGCAGAACCACTGCGCTTTGAAATGGAGAGACACTACATTTACATTTTTGCTAGAGGAATTATTACTTTTCGGCCCCTCTTTGCCCAGGCCCTCTTTTCCTTGACATCAATCCAAGTGTTCAGTCGCCGGGAGAGAGCTACCCGAATGAAAAGCTATTCTCATACTACGGTTACAAGTTTGAGCAACTCTGCACTGCCACCCCCGCCACCGCCACAACTTCCACACCATCAGCAGAGCCGCCCAAAGTGGACTCCACGTCAGAGGTGTGCCCTTATGATTTGCCTTCATGCGTGGTGCAGTGTTCCTTCCAGCGCTAAGGGGTGACTGGTTGGGCGCGGCGCAGTTTGCAGCTGTGATGCGCATTCGGCTGGGGCAGCACCGCATCATGATGGGGGCAGAGATGGATTGCTGCGAGGCTAAGGACGCAGCAGGGGAGGGGGGCGCAGCTGCTAGCTACATTGAGCTTAAGACCTTCAAAACGCCAGAGCATCCGTACGGGCTACGCCTCTATTCGTAGAAGTTTAGCCTCGTCACATTGCCGGAGGTGCATTGGTTGGGCATGTTTACACCTGCTGTGGTTGGGCTGGTCACGCTTAGGCGGCAGAGATCTACCATGGCGCGATTCAAGTATCCCACGTGGTGGGTGCAGAGCTGGCTGGCGGGGGTGTCTAAGATCGGAATGGGGGAGAGGAACACCGCGGGGGAGCTAACCAATGTCGAGGTGGTGCCAGGGTTGGGCGTGTTGGGATCCTCGTGCTGCATTGATGTCGTGGGGGTGTTGTAGCAAGGCAGTTGTAGGTTTCTATCTTGCTATGGCTGTGGTGCAGTGGGTCTGAGACCGCCCACTGCGTCTGCATTCCGATCCGCAGCTCATCAGTACCCGTCAGCTGCCCAACATGTCGGCACAGATGGGCAGCCGATGGAACCCCTGGGAGTACATAAGTTTCCTTGACGATGTACTGGCGTGGATGAGAGCGCAGACTGCGGCATCACCCGGGCAGCATATCACGTTTGAGTAAGTCGCTTTCCTCTTTCAACGAAAGGTTTGAGTGCGTGCCGGCATATCGTCATATTGGAAGGAGCGGGTGTCTCAGTTCTCTTGTGTGTGCATGTTGTGAAGGTACACGCCAGAATGTAGAGCTATAACGTCTTCCGTAATTGCCAATGGGAGTCTACCTCGGCGGGTTTGTGACATTTTGAGGACTGGTAGAAGGTAAATGGGATGTTAGTGGCGGGTACGGTAGGCAATTGTTGAGTTGGACCTTGTGAAGGATGTATAGGGGCGTTAATCCATGAGTTAGTGTGTGCTATGATTGTATAGCGACTGCTCGAGAAGAGCGGGCTCTCCATCACGTCATTTGACGAGCATGGTAAATCGGGTCTGATGAAAAGACTAGGTGTCCATTGTTTGCGGCTTTGCATCTTCCTAAAATGGCTTTAACAATCATGCACGGAAGCACTGGAGTGGGTATGTAACATGCATAACGTTCGGTGTAGACGAGTGGAATTGAAATTGAAGCTTTTTCGAAAATATCGGTTTTACGGCTATTGTCTCATGGCCTTCCCAACAGAGCCATCCATGTTTTAGGAATCGGGTTTTATTAGGCCGAGGGTCACATTGTCCATCCTCTCCGTTTGGAGTATCACCATGATATCAAGCATACACGACCTAATCGCCACTATGAGTATCAAAAATGATTCTATCTCCACGATGTGCGGTCTGCTCCAACCGCTCGAGGGTGTTGATTAGCCAATAAGGTGAAAGTGTGTGGGACGGGTCATGCGCACCCGAACTTTGCTCTTGTGCGACTCCAGTCGTGCCGGAGCTTAGGGGGTGGGGGAAGTAGGCGAAAAGAACTATGCTTGCGTCTCGACTCGATCCATGCACACCCCCATTCGGGATAATTGTTGCTCCTTCCGACGTAGGTATCCTACTAGCTAGCATGGCCTTTCCTTCCCCTTCGGGGTAGGGGGAGGAAACCATACTTGCAGATAACATCCGTGTGTCGCTCCTCCCGAAGCGTCGATAATGTCTCGTTTAACTGCTATAGTTGTTCCCGGTACCGGTTGTAATGCAAGTTACCGCCCGTACCCTCCCCTTGTGATTTACGACGCGAGGGGGGGGGGCTTAACGGGCGATGTGCTTTCACG
Source organism: Tetraselmis chui (assembly GCA_026401115.1). NCBI lineage: Eukaryota > Viridiplantae > Chlorophyta > Chlorodendrophyceae > Chlorodendrales > Chlorodendraceae > Tetraselmis > Tetraselmis chui. Next base: position 5,738 of record JAPMLY010003813.1, on the reverse strand, counting down.
ATAACCCTTAACACCTCGCTATCCTATCAATGGTGGGTACCGACGAAGGGAAGGGTGCGCGTGGTGTGGGAAAGTGGGTTCGTGACACGAACATCAAAAGTTCCGGGTACGGACGTTTTAAACGATATTCTCCGTACATCCTTTTTTGTTCCGCTCCTCCTGCCGCGATCGTCCTCCTCGGTGCTAGTGTCGCGCTCCACACGGGCCGGCTCGACCTCAACAACGTTGGTCGACTTCCAATAAGTACCCTTCCATGGAGTTTCTTCCCCGGCTGTCCGCCGCCAACTCCTGCGCCTCCCTCCCGCCGCCGATCCGCATGTACCCTCCTCGCCAAAAGAATTTGACATGTATGGCCCTTCATCCTGATCGAGAGAGTATATGAGAGTTTTCAGTCGCAAAAAAGTTATCGGACGGCCAAAGCGGGAGATCTTCTCACACTTGTGTAAATGTACTATTTTTAAAGACTCTGCACCTTGCCTTCCCGGCAACTGTTGAAAGTGCGGATCGCAGTTCCGGAACCTCTTTCATGACCCTACCATGCCAAGCATGAAACCACTATGGGGTACCAGCGTCCACAACGTCCAGCGAAGGTGAAGGTATGTGCCGACGGACCTTCGAGTGCACCCTCCTACGGGGCCGCCGCCGATGCGCTACCGACGGGCGCCGTTTAAGAATCAAGCGAGCACAAATTGAAATTGAAATTGTTTACAACATGTGCTGGCAAACTGGACCGACTGCTGTCTCTCGGGCCTCTATACTAAGCCATACAAGACTTATAAGCAAGTTTAGCCCGGGTCTCTTCGACCAGGTACACCTATCGACACACCAAGCTTCACTGTGTGTCGACGTTCCTCGGGAGTCAAAAAACTATCAGCAATCGCAATAATTGCCCCAGTCCCCCCGCCTAAGCAATAACAACGTAATAATTTTGTAATCAAGAAAAACAGATCTGAAAATAAATCCGCTTATCGAGAAATTTAAAACCAAACTGCTGCTCGACCTTCACGATGCACGGCCCGCTCCCACCGAACCGGGGTGCCGACCGGCCTAGGCCGGTCGGCGTTCGGGAGGGAGGACGGGCCAGCCTAATCTAGCTCCCGCGTGACTTCGGTCTTGCCGAAGGCATGAGGGGAAAGGCTGGCAAAAAAACCCTCCTCACGCGGTCGCTCGTCGATCCCGCCGCCCCATCCCGTAAACCCCGCCCCAAGGTCGTAGCCGCGTCCACCGACGCGACGGTCCTCCGTGTCGAGGTCCCCCGTCACCTCGAGGACAGGTGGGGGGGACCGAGACACACAGACATAGAAAAATGGGCGCTCATGCCTCTGCGCGTGAATTTTTCCCGCTCATTTCCTATGTCTAGTTTTTTCTCTGTCTGGTACCCGGGTACCTGTCGGTTAGTCCGGCATGTGGCCGTACCCTCCCCCCTCTGATCGCGCGTCCACCGAGTAGCCTTTGCTTGAGCGGGGGCCTCCGCGCTCACCCGGGCCCACGCTCAAGGGATCCTAGGATCATGTAGATCTGTCGGGCAGTGGGTGTCGAAGAGGGGGGGGGCAGGTCACCGTAGCCGGATCCGGCGGGCCGCGGGCGCCCGGAAATTATACAAAACCCTCATCCGTGCCGGGTTTTCCGGAGAGGGTCGGCGAGGGTCGGAGAGGGTCGTCGCCGCCAGATAGTGTCGCTCCTCCCGTCGCGACCGTCCTCCTTGCCGCCCAAGCTTACTCCCCCCCCCCCGGGAGATGAAGCTTGTCGACGTAGCGGCTCGCTAGTGAGCGCCCTACCATGGTGCTGCTCCCCAACTAGCTCGACGCCGGGTACGGACATTATTTTAATTTCCGAAAAGCCCTCCGTACATGGCTTTCCGGCGGCGGCTGATCCTGAGGATCGCCGCCGCCTCACATAGCCGCTCCTCCGTTTGCGACCGGCCACCGGCATGTGCCCTGTCTTGCCTCACCCCTCGGGAAGGTTCGACTCGCACATGGCTAGTCGACGGCTAGCGAGCGCCCTTTCCTGGCCCTACTTCCCGGCTGGCCACCACCAACTCCAACACCCGCCTCCCACCGATGATCCGGCCGTACCCTCCTCGCCATCAAACGCTGCCGTAGTAAATGCCCCACCCCTCAAAGTAAGACTGTATTCATGAGTATATGTATGCAAAAAAACATATCGGACGGGCCGAGCGGGAGATCTTGGTGCCGGTATCACACAGAATTCTTTTTTTTCAAAAGCCCTTTGTACATGGCTTTCCCGACAGGTGCTGATCCTGCGGATCGAGCAGTCGGCCCTCTTAGCCCCCTACCGTGCCAAGCTTGGCACGGCTACGGGGTTTCTAGCGCCCATCACGGGGAGGTGAGGGGATGCCGACGGGCCTGCGAGCGCCCCCCCCCCCTCCGGGGCCGCCGCCGCTGCGCCGCCGGCGGGCGCCAAGCGAGCACACTTACATTGTACCACACCTTATCAAGAGGGACATGTAAGTAATCGAATTCGCGGAAGGATGACACAAGCCGTTGCAATGAGTGCAATGTCGATCCCCTCCTAGCCCGTTTGTGGCTGCAACAATTTGAGGCCAATGGTTGTGGCGTTGCCACGGGCGTCTAACACAACAATACGAGTGTACCGCACATCAATCCATACTAGGGATAAATTAGAGATGAAGAAGGATCAAGCTCAAAGTTTCTTGAAGTGGGCGAGGCCGAACGGTGATTGAACACGACGACAATGGCGCCCGCCGGCGGCGGAGCGGCGTCGGTCCCAGTGGTGGTGCACTCGCTTGCCCGTCGGCACTCACACTCACCTCCTCATGGTGGGCGTTCAACGCCCTTTTGCTGTTTCAAACATGGCACGGTAGGGGACTAGGCGGGGTGAGCCGATAACTACAATCCGCGCGATGAACAACCGGTAAACGGGGAAAGCCCTTTACGGAGGATTATTATAAATATTACATGTACACTACTTGCGCTAGGATATCCCATTCGGGCCGTCCGATATATTTTCCCCGCTGCATAACACTCACATATACTCTCATGAAGAGGGCGGGGGTGAATATGCGAAATATCATTTGTATAAGAGGGTACGGGCGGATCGGCGGCTAGATGGAGGTCTTGGAGCTAACGGCGTTACGGCGGACGACCGGAAAGAAACGATAGGGAACGACGGTTGCTATCCGTCGACTAGTTTGATGATATCTAGCTGACCCAATGGGGAGAACCAAGACACCGTCAACGAGGAGGATTGACGCGATGGGAGAAGCGGCGAGGTCTAGCGGCGGCGATCCCCATGATCAACCGCCGTTGGAAAACCATGTCTGGAGGGTTATGATTCAATATTCGTACTCCGCGGCCTCTTGGACCCAACAAGGGTGCTCCTGCTCTACCCTTCCTCTACGCATTATGGCTAGGCACACCTAATATCATAGATTGCGGGCATGAAGAGCGCTGATGCTCGCACTCGAAACGAAGGTGCTCGACGGTCGACGGACGCGTGAACGGTGGAAGGAGGGTACGGGCAATGTAAGGTTGCCAGACATGTACCCGGATACTAGACCGAAAAGCCGGAGAAATGTCGGGACAACTTATACGCGCGGAGGTAGGAGCGCTAGCTTTTCATGTTTATCTGTGGCGGTCCCCCCACGTACCCTCGAGGTGACATGGGACGTCAACGAGGAGGAACGTCGCGACAAGAGGAGCGGCAACGACCTTAGTAGGCCTTGGGGCGGGGCTTACGGGATGCGACGGCGGGATCGACAAGCGACTACGTGAGGAGGTTTATTTTGCCAACCTTTCCCCTTCTATCTCTTGTAAGACCAAGGTCACGCGGGAGCTGGACTAGATTAGCCCGTCGCCCCTATCGAACGCCGACCGGCCTAGGCCGGTCGACACCCCAGTGCGGTGGGAGCGGCCCGTGCATAGCACAAGTCCACCAACAACTTTTATTTTTTGCATACTTGACAAATGAATTTATTTTTATTTCTGTTATTGTTGCTTAGGGTGGGGGGTTGTGACTATTAGTACGGTTGCTTCCCGTTTTATAAACCCCTAGGAACGTCGGCACACACTGAAAACATGTGTGCCTCGTTGAAGAGTACATGGCCGAGTGGTTACTCCGAATATTAAGTGCCCTAGATGGCCGAGCACTTCAAGTGTGTTAGACAAATAAAGCATGTATAATTTGCCGATATTGTTCTAAATAATCATTTTCATGGCGACGGAGAAGAGTCCAAAGACCTCGAGTTGCAAACCTTGATAGGAAATGTCCATCAAGGCGCTCACCGGCGGCGGCCCCTCGAGCATTATTATGGGGTATGACGGATTAATAAGTGCCCAAATGTAGTTTGTGAAATTCCGTCGAAATTCCGAAAAGAATATTATTGGCGAATCATTGGATGCCAATATCGCGGACTTTCCAAGCTTGTTTACGGTCTTGTACGTTCGGTGTTACAATGCACAAGAATGACATGCGGGCACGTTGAGAACCGTTTACATCACCGCACTTCGTTCGAGGAGACCAAGTGATTAGAAAGAGTCTCCTCTTGCGAGCCCAACCGAACATAAAGCTACGCGATCGAAAGTTAGGATGAGCTCTTTTGTCGCGGAAAACTTAGGTAAGCAAGGTTACATAGTATTGAAACTGCCATGTATAGTACGCTTACACCCGGTGTTTCACGTAAACAATCTGCGGCCATGCTCTACTACTTCGCGTCGACTAGTTCTTTATGTCGCGACGCTTGAAGACGACGATGATGAATTCGGCGTTTCTCACATATATGTCGTTTGCATTATCGAGCCGCTCGATGGACGCCGAGGAAAAATATTTGTTGTTCCTAATCCACTTCGGCGATGACAACATTCTACTTGTATGGCACCGGTGGAACGAGGTACACCGTACAAAAGTGATACACGATTTCCCGGAAACATCCAAGTGGCACGCATTTGCCCGAACTCATGCGTACATCAAGTTAATATTCGCTAACCCAACGCTTATTCCCGAGTCCCAATAATAATGAAGCTTCGAGATTGGATTTGGAGCCCAAGATTGTTGTTGAGGTAAGCCCCTCGGCTTGCCTATGATTTGTGAAGAGGAGGAGGGTACGAGTGTGGCGAGTATTGTCATGTGACAAGACATTACCATCCGTTGTCCATGTCCTCGTCACCTCAAGAGCCATACTTTTCCCAGGGAAGGGCGTACATGCAGTTACGTCGCTAATGCTAAGCTCGAGGACAATGTTCGTTGTATTCTTTACTACCATTACCCTCGGTATGCGTAGTACACGAAATAATTATAGCATGCTTCACGACGCGCTATGGTCCGTTTCCCGAGACGAACTAGCTACGTCGTATGTCTGCGGATGGCCGTTACGAGAGAGCCCTAGCTGAGGCTCCGTGGAGCATGTGAGACATAGCGGGAGATAACTATACCTATTTAAGTGTAGTAGAGGGAGGTGACATACGACGTTTCTTATTCTCTTGTAATGATAAGGGTTGTTACACACAAACTAAAAAGTAACATGTTCATTCACTCATATGCATTTGCATGCATAATTGATTTGTGCCAACAGTGTGCTAGAGGTATTAAGCCCAATGATAACCTAGCTGTATCATTGGAGCATTGGGTCGCTTGGGGTGGTCCCGACGTGAAGTGGAGAGAGGACCCCGCACTGCCCTCCACCGGCCCACCTCCGACCTCGGCTATGGCCTCCCCTCCCTCAAAACACATGCCGCACAACTCACCGTCTGCCACCTCCA
>JAPMLY010003812.1:0-21208 GCA_026401115.1 Tetraselmis chui | reverse complement strand
GAAAAATGAAATGCAAGGCCCTCGCCTGACCCACCGTCAGCATTTTTGAATTATTGTCCTCGCTGTATATAACCCTGAACGGGATCTCCTCTTCTCTCATCTCGGCCGCTAGGATGCTGATGATGTGGCCCGCTTGTGTCGATAGAACGTCAATTTGACTCAACAGGTCCTGTTTCTGGGCGTCCACATACGACCTCGTGTCCGTTTCGCTGTCATCCACGTATTTCTTTGTGGCAGCATCGGTATCACTTGTCGGGGCGCCTACCCCTTGGATACGCGATCCACTGAAGTAAGCAAAGCTGTATACAGTCAAATATGAAGAATAAATGTGCCGCCATGGCGCGGACAGACTTCCTATATCGAGTTGGGAGGCGTTCGGAACCAGATTACTTCCTACGCTCACCGTTGTGTCGCCACTGAATCGGTCCGTCCATGTCGGCCTCTCCCTAATGCCGCTCCAATCCGACCACATCGCATTCGCTGCGACGTAATCGCGCATGAATTGGAGCGGTACTGCCTCATCGTCTTCGTACGGCGATTCAGAAACACGCACCCGCTGGAAGTAGCCGTAAACAAATCGCCTGTTATCACGCCCAATGCTATAAAGACCGGCCGGAATGATACTGTCGCTCACCACTATATCGAAGTTTGAAGGATTTTCCGGGTCAACATTGTTGTCATATGATATCTTGTCGACCCACGCCGGTTTATCGCTTATCCCGCTCCATGACGATGCACCCTGTGCGTTATCCGCGACGTATGACCGAAGGAATTCATAACTGATAGCCTCGTCGTCATAGTATGGATCGTTTTCCCCCAGGCGCACGCGCTGGAAGTAGCCGAACAGGAATCGCCTCAGGTTTTGCCCAAGATTGAACGTCGAGTCCGCCGACGGTGTCAAGGAGTCATGCAATACGATATCAAAATTAGAGGGCTGCACGGGCTCCATGAACTGCCCGATGTCATCATATGAAATCTTGGCCAACCACGTCGGTTTATCATTGATCCCACTCCATGACGTTGTACCGTTATCGTCAACATACCCTTTCGTTGCAGCGTCGTAGTAGGATACCGGAGCTGCGACGTTCGTGATGCGATTGTTGCCCGCGTCGATTCCCTTGTCGGCGTATATTTCCTCCGCGTAAAAGCGCCGCCACCGGGCGTAGGGGTCGCCAAGGTCGTACAAGCCTTGGCCGTTGGGAGCGAAGTCGCCGCTCTTGAAGTTGTTCGAGCCGATTGTCACGGTGTCCGTTGTGCCCCCCAGTGAGAAGTAGTTTGTCCACATGGGCCGACCGTTTAAATCCAGCCACGACGCAGGCCCTGGCTTATCAGTGAGATCGTTGTACGAGCCGCTGAAAAAAGTGGGCTTGCCCGTGATGGTATTCCATGCGTGCGTGTGACTTATCGGGGCGAACCCACTGTGCGTATGCGTATTCAGGGCGTACTCACTGTGCGAGTGGTTGGTTGGGGCGAACCCAGTGTGCGTGTGACTTATCGGGGCGTACTCACTGTGCGAGTGGTTGGTCGGGGCAAACCCCGTGTGCGTGTGACTTATCGGGGCGTAGGAGTCGTCGTGCGTGTGGTTGGTCGGGGCAAACCCCGTGTGCGTGTGACTTATCGGGGCGTAGGAGTCGTCGTGCGTGTGGTTGGTCGGGGCGTACTCATTGTGCGTGTGTCCGGTAGTGGCGTAGTCGTCGTGCGTGTGTGAAATAGGAGCGTAGGCGTCGTCGTGCGAGTGGTTGGTCGGGGCGAACCCAGTGTGCGTGTGGTTGGTCGGGGCGTACTCGTTGTGTGTGTGTGTGACAGTGGCGTACTCCGCGTGCGTGTGTCCAGTCGAGGCGTACTCGTTGTGTGTATGATTTTCAAGAGCATAATCACTTCCAGCAGCCAGGAGTTGGATCTCAACAATTTCCTCGATGTCAGGCCGGTCTGTCAAGTCGTTGTACGATCCGCTGAAAAAAGTGGGCTTGCCCGTGATGGTATTCCATGCGTGCGTGTGTGCAAGAGGAGCGTAGGCGTCGTGCGTGTGTGAGATAGGGGCGTAGGCGTCGTCGTGCGTGTGTGCAATAGGAGCGTAGGCGTCGTCGTGCGCGTGTGCGATAGGGGCGTAGGCGTCGTTGTGCGCGTGTTCAACAAGGGCATATTCGTCATGCGTGTGTGCGATAGGGGCGTAGGCGTCGTCGTGCGCGTGTTCAACCGGAGCGTAGGCGTCGTCGTGAGTGTGCCCAACAGCGGCGTAGGCGTCGTCGTGCGCGTGTTCAGCAAGGGCATAGTCGTCGTGCGTGTGTTCAACCGGAGCGTAGGCGTCGTCGTGCGCGTGTTCAGCAAGGGCATAGTCGTCGTGCGCGTGTTCAGCAAGGGCATATTCGTCATGCGTGTGTGCGATAGGGGCGTAGGCGTCGTCGTGCGCGTGTTCAGCAAGGGCATATTCGTCGTGCGCGTGTTCAGCAAGGGCATATTCGTCATGCGTGTGTGCGATAGGGGCGTAGGCGTCGTCGTGCGTGTGTGCAGTAGGGGCGTAGTCGTCGTGCGTGTGTGCGATAGGGGCGTAGGCGTCGTCGTGCGCGTGTTCAACAAGGGCATATTCGTCGTGCGCGTGTTCAGCAAGGGCATATTCGTCATGCGTGTGTGCGATAGGGGCGTAGGCGTCGTCGTGCGCGTGTTCAGCAAGGGCATATTCGTCATGCGTGTGTTCAACAAGGGCATATTCGTCATGCGTGTGTGCGATAGGGGCGTAGGCGTCGTCGTGCGCGTGTTCAGCAATGGCATATTCGTCATGCGTGTGTTCAACAAGGGCATATTCGTCATGCGCGTGTGCGATAGGGGCGTAGGCGTCGTCGTGCGCGTGTTCAACCGGGGCGTAGGCGTCGTGCGTGTGTGCAATAGGGGCGTAGGCGTCGTCGTGTGTGTGTGCAACAGCGGCGTAGGCGTCGTCGTGAGTGTGCCCAACAGCGGCGTAGGCGTCGTGCGTGTGTTCAACCGGGGCATATTCGTCGTGCGAATGATTTCCCGTTGCGTAATCACCTCCTTCCAACAATGCCCTCCGTGGCGTACTGGAGGCGTCTAGCCCGTACAAGTCCTGAAAATAGGCTTTGCTAAAAGGTCTCGATGTCGATCCGAAATCCACTTGTGTATCAGCCTGCGGCAAGATGTGGTTGGACACGTTTTGGTCTCCATCGAGCAGCGCCCGGCGAGAGAAACCTTCCGAGTTTTGGGCGAATAGGTTCTTGGAGTATACGTCGTGGAAGTGCGCGGTTTGCCACGGCTTCGTATACGTCCCAATCGTGTTCCCACCGACGTCCGTGTCATTTGGCACGAGATTGGCGTACACCGTGATGTCATCTGTATCAGAGCGTGAGGACTTGAGCATGTTGGCATTGATGCTGTCGTTCACGGTGATGTCGGTGGTGTAGATTGTCCACCACGGGTAGTCCAGCGCCCCGAAGTCTCGTTTTGTATTATCGACGCCGATCAGCCCGTCTCCCTCGATTTTCAGGTGCTGCACGAGATTCGATCCGGCGTCTATATCCTCCCTCAATTCCCCCAATGTATTGCTCAAGCTCACTCCAGCAAGCATAACCTCTTCGGCGTGCACAGTCTTCCATTGGTGGGTTTCGCTGCCGAGCGAGTGAATCGGCCCGACCACCGCCACCGTTGTCGGCAGAAGCGAGGCGCCGACTGAAATGTCGCTATCGAACCCAATAGCGGTGATGTTGTCGGTGCGGATGTTCGACGCGCTAAACTCGCCGGCAAATCCAGTCACCGTTTCAGTGAGCGCCGTCAAGTCCGTGTCCTGCCGGTCATTTTCCGTCTCCTCCAGTGTCACCCGGGCCGCTAGCTCCCGGTACAGGGATTCTATTTGGGATAGGTCCACCTCCACTGCCCGGCGCCCGTTCAGCTGCAGCGGCGCCGATACTTGCCGAGACTGGTTCATCTTTGTTAATCTTAGCAAAAGCTATTTTTATCGTGGCGGTAAACCGTGAGCCGTTTAAATCCAAAGTTCGCCCGTCGTCATCGCTTAGCCGGATGCTCACGTAGCTTAGATAGCGGTTAAAAACGTCGACGAACGCGTCCGAGGAGTAGTGATCAATTTCATTGAACTGTGCCGAGCTGGGGATTTTCGCTAGGATATCGCCCACGCGCCGAGTCCGGGGGTCGCGGTTTTGAGTGAGGAGGTTGCTATGCACGAAAACGCTGCTAGTCCGCGTCAAGTCCACGATACGACTAGCGGTGAGCAGCAACTCTCCGTCGACGATTTTGGCAGAGTCACCGACTGATAAGCCTAATAGCCGCGTACACGTTGTACCTTGCCCGATCACAACATGATGATCCGCGTTTTCCGTTCCACGCAGCGATAGCTTATTCGTGTTCTCATCGTAACTCGCCACGTACTCATCGAGTCTTCCATCGTTTAGGAATGCGACGATATCGTCGATCGACCGGTTGCCGCGGGGGAGCTTGATGGTGATCGGCTGCCCCGGAACTTCACCACCGTCGTCATAATGAAGAATCAACGTGTCATTCCCCTCGAAGACGCTATAATATGTGTGCGGGAGCCACGCGTTCAGCAGCCGAACCTGCATGGTGAAACCCTGGGGGACGGTCAGTGGATCGAGTAGGGAGAATACGTGGGTTCCATCATCGAGCTTCGCGTCAGCGTACGCCGTGTCCAAGTACAGCTGCTGGAGCATCTTTAAACGATATCAAAGAAAAACTGGGGCTGGGGCTGGATTGTTGGTTGCTTGGCCCTCGACCGACGTTTTTCAGCCTTTGCCGTCCTGGCGCGCAAAAGAGCTGCCTTCATCTTCTCGCTTGCTACTCGTTTAGTTTTGGGCTTCGGGTCAAGGCTGGTTGGTTCTTTTTCGCCGGCCGAAATCTCTCCACTAGCCACATCGCTCCCCCCATTATAGCCAGGTATTTCAGGAATGGAGTGCTCTGAACCGTCTCCGTCACTGCCGTCGCTGCGCTCGAGATCATTTCCCCGTCCCATGACATTTCTTTTCTTACTACAATAGAAAATAAATAGAACCAACTAGAACCATGGCCTCTACTTCTTCTCTACTCGACACCATCGGTGATGAGGTAGTTCACGGTGAAGCGGTTTCGTCCATGTCTGCGAGTGCGTCCGCCCCGATAGATCCTCATTTGCTTGCTCGGAGCTCAAACTATGGAACGGCTTCGTGGTGGAAGGAAAACTACGAAGGGTTCGGGTTCACCGACGAGCAATACAAAGTTTTGGAGGCTGTTACCTGGGGGGTGTCTCCGAAAGAAATCCGAAGATACTATAAAAGACAGAACTTGAAACGATGCGGATCACCATCGAAAAACACTCAGAGTTCCGCGTAAAGGCACCGGTATTTCTGTGTGACAAGAAAATTCATGAGCAAGTCGTCGATCCCCTTCCAAATCGCCCCTTTTTCATGGCGATTATCGGCTCCGCGGGCACGGGTAAAACGTCGATGCTCGTCAATCTCCTCTCGAGCAAGCAAGCCTACCGCAAAGCGTTCCATCACGTCCACATTGTTATGCCATCTCATTCCGTGGCTAGCCTAAAGCGAAACATCTTCAAAAACCACGATAGGATGTACGATGATTTGGATTGGGGTACGCTGGACGGGATCCGCGAGACGGTAAAGGAATCGGCGGAGAGAGAGAAGAATAGCTTGTTGGTCCTCGACGACGTTACTGCGGCGCTCAAAGACAACGAAATCCAACGTGTGCTGCGTGACCTAATCTACAACCGACGCCACTACCGACTATCCATAATGATCCTCGTACAGTCGTACAACGCTATGCCACTAGGTATCCGGAAGACCTTGTCACATTTTTTGATGTACAAACCCAGGAACAAAAAGGAAGCCACGGCGATATTCGAGGAGTTGATAGCTTTACCCCGGGAGGAGGCGGAGGAGGTAATGCGTTTCGTATTTGACCGGCCCTACGCCTTCATGTTTGCCGACACGGGAACGGGGGAGTTGTATAAGAATTTCGACCGTATAGGTATACATGATAGCAATGCCGCGGCGAAAGACCAAGACTACTGTGGAAAAGAAGCCGAAGAAACCGGCGGATAAGAAACAAAAACCCAAGCCTAAACCAAAAGCTTCACGCAATCATAATGTCCGGGTCAGCGTCGTCCAGAGCGTAAATAACGACCCCATGTCCCAACTTCTCCCCCCTAGCAGAGGATGGACAATGGTAACCCCCTCGCCGGCACCAATTATAATTCAGCAACCAGTGGGCGTGAACAGCTGGCCTGCTCCAGAAATGCAACGACAAGACCCATTAAAGAACGTGGCGGCGCCAATAGGCGAAAAGCCAAAGACTCCGACTGGCGCACCATCAACTTCGGGTGTTAGACAACGCATTCAGACTTTCGAAAATCTCTCTCCGGATGGACCTTGGCCAATCCCTAAATCCGACATAACCCTCCGTGACGTTATGGAGGCGATAAGGCGGGAAAAGGGCAAAGCACCTGAATAAAAGGTGATTTAGGGTCAGAAACAAAAAAATCTGGGCTTATAGCAAACACAACATGGGGCTCGGGCACTTCATCGGCGAGAAGCTGCACAACCTTCGCACGATCGGCCAAAAGGTCGCACACGGCGTTCGAGTGGCTGGGAACAAACTCGGCGGATGGATGCTCTCAGCCGCTGCGCCGGTCGCCGCCTTCAACCCAGTTCTCGGGGCTGGTATCGCGTCAGCCGGCGCCATTGCCCGCGGGGTCGGCGGGATTGCTGGCGGCGTGGAGGGGGTTCTTGATGGAAAGGGGGCTGATCTAAATAGCATGAAGGGTCATGCTGCGGCTGTCAGATCCGCGTACGGTCAAATGAGAGGACCAAGATCGAATCTTGAAAGAGGTTAACGAAAACAATGGCTAACGAAAATTTTTTCTGTAACGATACTATAAACAATACCATGACCGAAGTGCGAAGCTCTATCAGCGATTCGTTCGTGTATGGGATCAAGCCAAAGGCGGCGCCGGCGACCAAGAGCCGTGTACATATATATCCTGAGAATGGTACGTCCGGGTTCAGTCCGGGTAATACCATTAAGTTCGTACTCCCTACGGGGAACCGGGGAGAGTACCTTAATTGCAGGCAGAGTTATTTGAAATTCGAATTACATAACCTCGATGAGACGGCTACTAACAAAGTTGTTTTGGATTACTCAGCCCACGCCCTAATTCGAGCACTCAAAGTTTCAGCAAGCGGGGGCGCCGGTGGTGGTGTGCTTGAGAACATTGAGGAATACAACGCCCTTTATCACACGCTTTTGGACCTATCCGGCTCCACGAGCCAGATGTCGTACGCCGGGAGCGTTGCGGAGGGGTTCGGGGAGGATGTTGACGGAGGATCCTCGCGAGTGTTCTGCTTGCCTCTCATGAGCGCAATCGTTGGAAGCATGCAACAGAAGTATCTACCGGTCGGCAGCATGAATAGGACTCACTTAACACTCGAGCTAACCCTAGGGGATCAGGAGAAGGTCCAAGAGAACAACTTTCCATGGGTCCTAAGAAACGTCGAGTACGTTGCAGAGATGATCCATCTCGCCCCAGACGTCGATCGGGCTATTTTTGAAGCAAATGGCGGGCGGCTAATTGTCCCATACACAACCTACTCCCAGCACCGCTGGATCGCGTCTAACGGTTCGGGCTCCATGAGTATGGCGTTCTCCAGCCCTTACAAGGCCTTGAAGACGTTGATTACCATCTTCCGAAAGGACGAGGACAACTACAACGCAAAGAAGTATGTATCAACCCGTAATAATCCTATCGGTAATGGTGGGAGATATCAGTTTACAATTAATGGTGTTCTAACGCCGTCGAAGCCCGTGGACTCGAATCCCGAGGCGTTCGCTGAGGCGCAAAAGGCCTTCCACGCGTACGGAGCGCTGGAGCATATGGGAATTGTTAACTCTGACACCTGGGCTGCGAACGAGGGGAAATACCTTATCGCCACCGACCTTGAATCGCAGTCGCACAAGACCATGTTTTCGGAGAATGGTGTCAACGTGTCAACATCGGTGTCCCATCTAACGGCACAGTTTGGGGCTCAGTTAACCTCCAGTCTCACTGTTGACGTCTTTAGCCACTACGGTGGGTACATTGAGGTTGCAGCAGATGGACTGGTGAGCGCCTATGTGTAGCGACCTTTCTATGATCTTTTCTGCACCATAAACAAATGGTCGCGCGTAGAATAGTCGTTAGCACACAAGAGCGCGTGAGCGGCGAGAAACACGCCTTCACCGTTCGCACGCCCGCCTTCCAGAACGGCAGCGGCTTCCAAGGAAAACCCCATGTTCGCTTCGCGCTGGAGTGGTGTACACCGATCACCGGCTTCACAGGTGTGGAGCCCGACCCCCTTTCGATCATGCTGTGCTCTCCGTCGATCCGACAATCAAATTCCTACAAGAGCTGGGATCCCGCAAACAACGACTCAATCCTATGTCTTTTTCAGTCTTTTCACGGTGGGAACGTATATGGCGAGATGGCTGACTCCTCGTACGTGCAGAGCAACACCTGCGCTGGGATATGTGACGGCTCGCGGCTAGTACGCGGTGACATGTCTTTCTACCTCCTTCAGGGCCCGACGAAGCTTAGAACCAGTGTCCTTCCATGGACGCCTACTTTCGTAAACGATTTCACCTTCAGCCTCGTTTTCTGGGTGGAAGAGCCCGAGCGTAGCTTGTCCCCACCCTTCTTTCACGTGTGGATGAATGTCCGGGGGCCGAACGAACGTGTCCCCGTCGACTTCCGCTCTTTCCGTATGGACCGAAACGACGGCACAAGGTGGCAGGTCGCGGTCTCGCATTGCTCGTTGATCCATCTCTACGGCGCGCAAGCGTACGGGCTCGCAATCACTAGCAGGACCTTCGTCGACGACCCGTACCAAGGCCTAAGCGTCCTTGGATTTCTGCCGGGATCACGCGCGCAAGACGCGTTGAGCTACGTAGGCCAAAAGCTCACTCTGAAGGGTGTTAACGAAGACACTGTGGGGATTCCGATCCGGCGGCCGCTAGATAACGTGGGTGAGATCGACCTTCAACTGCGGACTGCGACGCAATTTACTGAGCTTGGCAGTGGCGAGTCCACGGCGTACGTAATTTGTCTCACGTTCTACCAAATACCAGACGAAGAAGCATGACATTCCGGCATACGCTAGGGACATCGAATTTTCCTGGGAGTGTTTTGCCCCCGGGGCTGCACGAGGGCTTTGTGGAAATCTTCGAGCCACAATCTGAAACCGGCGGTATCCTCGACGTTGATGAGGACGATTCAGCCCCGGAAATGGTGGAGAGCTCGATAGAGGTCAACCCCGCCGACGCCTTTAGTGTCACCATCACGCTTTCTTTCTTCGACACGTAGTAACACACAATGCCACTTGTCCAAACAAACCTGCGGCTGTCGGACACCAATAGGCCCGATGTAACAACGTTCCTACCACCATGGAACTACCTACTCGGCTTCACCACGAGCATCCGGCAAAATAGCATCGGGAACACGGTAGAGGAGCCGCGGATGCTTACCTTGATTGATGTGGGAGGACTTGACATTAGACCCGGCACCCTTTTTCTCAGGTCAAAACAAAATGAGTGAAAGCGAGGCCGCCGTTCAGATCGAAAATCCCTTGCTTGAGAAGTGGCGCGCACACGCGAAAAAACTAAGGCGCTTGCATGGAGATTCCTATTCGTTCTTCAAGGGACGTGCGGACATGGCGTTGTTCACCACCGTCGCACTGAGTCTCGGCGTGGGTTGCTTGAACCTTACGTACGGAATCGGGCAGCCTTCGGCTACAACCGGGGTTCCCGCCATCGTGAGCGGATGTCTTTCACTTCTCAGTGGGTCCGTGGCGGCGGTGAATCGGGGGCTCGAATGGCCGAACAAGGCTGCGCGCCACAATGATTATTCGTCACGGTTCGGCGAGGTCGTTCGTGATATCAACACGGAATGTACGCTCCGCCTCCTGAATAATGCCGAATATACGTCGGAGGGGGATTTCATCCGTCACACGAGTAATGTGATGAGCCGGCTAGAAGAGAACGCTCCGAATATTCCCGGGCGAATCGAAAAATCTTACTCTATTCCAAAATGAGTGGCGTTACCGAAGTACGGCTTTACCGAAACACCGTCAACGAAGTTCCGGCGGAGTATACCGACGTCACCGCGGCGGTGCTCAACTCGTCGACTAAAAACCACGCCACCGGCGTTAAAAGGTACCTGGATGGTGTCACCACGGTGAGCGGGCTGGACCCCGGGACCAACTACTTTTGGGTGGAGCTTATCGATGCCCGCGGCAACACGGCGGGGCCGCAGCCGGTCGGGAGCTACACGGCGCCGACGGTGTGGGAGTTCTTCGTTTCGGTCATGCCATCCAGCGACAATGGTGTTTGGCTTTTCTCGGTTGATAGCTCGTTTGGGGATTCGGTTATGATCCCTGAGAGCACTTGGAATCTGTACTATAGGCAAAGCGATAGAAATCAGGACGCTACACCTTATGATTTCACTTTAGACGCTGGTTTTGCTTCAAGGAAAGATTACGTGTATAGCCAATCCATTGGGTTGGGTGACCTGATGTGGACAATGGTCGACCCGAGCATGAACAACTCCACATCGTTCACAGTGAATTGGGCTCGTCCTAAGAACACACCCGGGCTTACCATCAAAAGAAACGGTGTCGTCGTGTACACCGAGACATCGGCCGGACCGGAGAACGATGAACCGCATGAGTATCCAATCACGTACACGATACCATAACGGCCGGCCCTACCCATATCGAGCAAAAATGTGACCATAACGGCTGGCCCTACCCATGTTGAGCAAAAATGTGACCATAACGGCCGGCCCTACCCATATAGAGTAAAGACGCATAACTCAGTTGAGCAAAATTGAGAGCTCGACACCAGCCGGGTGTCCGACGGCTGCGCCGTCGAACTGCTCCTCGTCGTGAGTCTTCGACTCCCGACTTCGTCGCGCGGCTTCGCCGCCCCGGAAGAGTCTATCCACAGAACTCGGTCGAGCAAAATTGAGAGCTCGACACCAGCCGGGTGTCCGACGGCTGCGCCGTCGAACTGCTCCTCGTCGTGAGTCTTCGACTCCCGACTTCGTCGCGCGGCTTCGCCGCCCCGGAAGAGTCTATCCGCAGAACTCGGTCGAGCAAAATTGAGAGCTCGACACCAGCCGGGTGTCCGACGGCTGCGCCGTCGAACTGCTCCTCGTCGCGAGTCTTCGACTCTCGACTTCGTCGCGCGGCTTCGCCGCCCCGGAAGAGTCTATCCGCAGAACTCGGTCGAGCAAAAATGTGACCATAACCACCCCGATGAGAGGACAGATGTGTGATCGCTCGAAGCTCGGGTGAGAGCAGAACCAGCCGGCCGACTACGTCGGTCGGCTCACCGGTTGGTTGGAGCTTACCCCAGTCCTCGAGGTGATGGCTCCGTTAAACGGCTCCGCCGTTTACCGGAGAGAGAGAGTTGAAAAAAAGAGCGGAATGGACACATTTCCGCTCGCGACTGCGTCGCTCACGAAAATGTGACCATACCGCCCTTTTCTCCAACTCTCTCGCTATATCGCTATATATAGTCAGATTGTTTGAAATCTAGAGGTTTGCAAAACTTACTTACATATGTGACAGAACGCAAACCTGAACGGTAAAAGCGTTAATGTAAAAGCGGCGCGTCTCACCCAACCCTCGAGGACTGAGGAAACGCCTAGCGCAACGCCCCATGCCCTGCCCCCAGCAGCACTAGCTAGCGGCACCCCCTTAAGCCGGTGCAACCCCCGAGCACTGGCACTCTCTGCTTTGCGCTCGCCCATCTGGCTCGCGCAATTGCAGTCTCGACTCTCGTAGTCGAGCAGGGTGTCAGTTTTACATCGCCTCATGCGCACTCGAGCGTCACGAGACACTTCCCCCCGTTCTAAGTCGCCATGTAACATCATGCAGCCTGAGCCGTCGTCCTCCGCCCCCGGAGTCGACCCCCTCCCCTATGTAATCGAACCGCGTACTTCCGAACATATTCAAAGCGCGGTTACGGCCCTCGAACTCCGATTAGCTGAGCAGATTCAAGCGTCTAACACCGCCTTACTAGCCCAGCTCGAGCGTTTGACATGCCCGGCCGAGCTTCCGAAATCAACAGCAGTCCATTCCCCCTGACGCGACCATTGCGACTGAGGGTGGTAAGGCAGCCCCTGAGCAGCCTATCGACCTGCTGAACGACGACCCCGAGCTCCACGAGCCCGAGTTCGTCGATTTTGCCTCTTACGGTAGAATCATTCCGGCCGGTTTGGAGCGACCCCCTCGCGACATCGACGAACCTCGTCTGTGGACGCTAACGGGCGACACGGCCCGCTTCCTCAACGACCGGAAATCTCAAGCGGGGTACGACGAGTACCTCCACATCGGGTGCTATGCCTTCTTCGACAGCTGCGCCAACGCGGCAATCAGCGAGGCTTTGCACACGCTGTCAACCGGACCTCCTCTACCAGCGGAGCAGGCGGCGGCCGTTGCCCTCATCCGAGCGGGTCATCGCACCCACACATCGACGGAGGAGGCCGCCCGTACTCGACTAGGCTTCCTCCGCCTCACCAAGGGCGGACAAACGAGCTCGGATACGGACCGAGTGTTCGCCGAGCTCGCGCACGAACGTTTCTGCCGCCCACGCCCTACCGCGGTCTCGAGCGCACTGGACGAGCTACGCCAAGCGTTCGTTGATCGAACCCTCGAAGTCAGCCTACATGCCGCCAGCAAAGCAGCTGCTGGAGCGGCGTTCGCGAGAGTCACGCCGGACAAGCCACCCGGACAAGACGCCAAGGCCAAGAAGGCAGCCGCCGACAAGCGCAAGGCCGCAGCAGCAGCAGCGGCGGCAGCGGCTGCCGGAACTAAGACTACAGACGGAGCAAAACCCACCACGAAGAAATGATGGTGCGACCCGCCGCGCCGATTCCTGCTCCCCGACATCCAACTACATGCGTCACCGCGTGCGCCTAAGATGGCGGGAGTGGGAGCATATCGGCGCGAGCGGTCAAGTCGTGAACTGGATCCGCTATGGCGTGCGGGTCAAGTTCAAAAGCGGCCTACGTCCCCGACCTTTCAACCACGGTGTCTCCATGAAGGACGCCACTCAACCTCAACTCGACTTCCTAGCTACGGAGCTTCCACGCTTCGAAGCCTGCGGAGCTTGGGAGCGCGCCAGCAACCCTCGCTACGTCTCACGCATGTTCCTCGTCCCCAAACCCGGAGTCAACAAATGGCGGCTTATCATCGACCTCCGCGAATTCAACATCTATTGCGCGGAGTTCAAGATGTCGTGCGAGACCCTCAAACACTTACGCCACCTGTCCCGCCCGGGCGACTACTTCGTCTCCCTCGACCTCGCGGACGGCTACTACACGCTCGGCATCCGAGAAGAGGACCGCGACTTTTCACGGTCAACTACCGCGGCGAGCTGTGGCGCCTAGCATGCCTCCCGATGGGTTGGACGGGGTCGGCTTACTATTTTTGCAAACTGACCCAAGTGTTCACAAACTACTTGCGACGGGCGCCTACCCCGATGACCGCCAACTCCGCGACGCCATACAAGCCGTCGCGACGTTTCCTTCGCAACGTCCGATGGCGCGGAGTACGACTACTACCTTACATGGACGACTTCATGTTCATGGCCAGTTCGTACGACGCAGCTCTACTGCTACGCGACCGCATCGGGACCCTCCTCAACCGGCTAAGCCTCCAGCGCAACCCCGACAAAGGCTTGTGGCAGCCCACCCAAGTGGGCACCCACCTGGGCATGACAGTCGACCTCCCGAAAGGCGAATTTCGAGCCCCAACCGACAAGCTACAAGCCCTCGCAAAACAAGCTTCAGCGTTACTCGGCCGCGCAGCTACCTCCGTTCGGTGGCTACCCGCCAGACAACTCGCGGCGTTTGCTGGCAAGGCGCAATTCCTCTACCTCGCCATCGCACCAACCCGCTTCTTTCTACGCGAACTACACTGCGTGCTTGCTACGCGAACGGGATGGGGCGGACGTGTCCGGCTGACACACCAGTTACGCCGCGACCTCGAGTGGTGGCGCACGGTGCCCGACCAACACAACGGCCGCTCCATCTACAAACCAATCGAGACCGCGCACCTACACGCCGACTCAAGTGGTTACGGGTGGGGAGCCGTCCTGAACGACAACCCTGCCTACCAAGCCCGCGGGTTTTGGTACGACGACGACCGCCAGCATCACATCACCTGGAAGGAACTCCGCGCCGTTCGCCTCGCGATCGAGTCCTTTCTACCACAACTCCGAGGTCGACATGTTTTACTTCACGAGGACAACACAGCCGTCGTGGCTACGCTCTCCAAACTCACTACGCGCATTCCGGTCATGATGACCGAATTACGCCGACTCTGGCACCTCCTGGACGTCAACGACATCAGCATCCGACCCCGCTACATCCGCTCGGCAGCGAACATATGGGCCGACAGCCTAAGCCGGGAGCTCGACCGCGACGACTGGCAGCTGAACCCCAGAATACTCGCCTACCTACAAACAGCGTGGGGGCCACACTCGATCGACCGTTTTGCGTCGATGGAAAACGCGCAGCTCCCGCGCTTCAACGCCCGATGGCGCGACCCACAATGCGAGGACGTCGACTGTCTACACCTCCCGGACGCCGCGTGGCAATGCGAGACAAACTACTGCAACCCGCCGTGGTCAGCTCTGCCCGCCCTCTGTGCGAAACTACGCCAATCAAGAGCCGCTGCTACCGTCATCGCACCGTACTTCCCCCACAAGCCGTGGTTCCAGAACTTCCACGACTTGGCCACAAAGACCATCCACTACCCCCCCTCGCGCGACCTATTCTTCCCCGGTCGGCTAGGCTCACGCGAGGGGGTCGGACGGCCAGGATGGAGCATCGTGGCCTTTCGACTGCCACGCCGGCCTGGCTACACACCCGCAGAGGCGCAATAGGACGCACACTACGAACGGCCAGCGCAAGCCTCACAGAGCTACGCGCTATGGCCACTCGTTCGCACAGGCCCTCGCGGCCTGTCCGCTACACCTTACGAGAACCGGACGCACACGCCCCGTGGACGGCTACCATGACCAACCGACTTCGCGACCAGTTGGGTACCGACCACATCGGGACCACAGCACTACACATGCTGGGCAGCTCCCTGGCCCCGACTACGTACGCCAACTACGATAGCGGCATGCGTCAATTTCCCGCTTTTTGCCACGAGGAGGACATCCATCCGCTACAGGCTACTACACAGTCGGTCGTTCGCTACACAGCATGGTTGGGACTGCAAGGTACCGTCGCCGCTACATCGCTACAACAGTACTACTCGGCCATTAACAAGTTTTTCCGCGACCACTAGCAGCAACCGGTCGCGGTCGGGGAGCTCTTGGCCGACGCTCGACGCGGACTCGAGATGCAACAACAGCGTCTACATGCAGCGGACTCGCGCCTCCCGTTACCAGCCCCTCTAGCGCTCTCGCTACTCACAGCCGCCGCCGACCTCCGTAAACACCTCCGGTGGACACCTACTTCCCGGCACCTCATCGCGCAATTTCGCGCGCTACTGGCAATCTGCACAAACTATGCGTTTTTTTGTAGAGCCGAATCAGGTGTAAGGTGTTTAACACGAGACCTCGTCGTCGACCGCCCATCCCAGAAAATTTGGGTTTTCATCCGCAAAGCTAAGGGCGATCAGAGGCGCAGCGCAGCCGACAAGCCTATCCTCGCTATCCCGACGACTGCCAATCCGGTGATTGCCGAACTACTAGAATATTATTGCACGCAGCGGACCGCCTACTGCAAGAAATTCTACAACAGCTCCCCCCCCGCCGCACTATGGAGCTTCGTACCTTACGAAAACTCCGGCGACTGGCAAGCAGCTGCAACACTCTCCGCCTGGCTCCTCGACGCATGCAACGCCGTCGGCGCCACACCTCCAAGTGGATTTCAATAGACATCGCACAGCCTACGCAAAGGTGCCGCCTCCGCCGCTAGTTGCATCGGGACCCCACTCCACGTCGTCAAATACATGGGTGGTAGGGCCAAAAATAGTTCTGTCACAGAAGGTAAATACATCGACCCTACCATGACCCCATCTCTAGCGGCGTGGCAGTACTTCGGCTGGCTCGTCCCCGCCAACCCGCTTCATCAAGACTAGGCTGCGCAAACCTCCGGTTTATTACATACTGGCAAAACGTGCCCTCGGGTAAATAGTCAGATTGTTTGAAAGCTAGAGGTTTGCAAAACTTACTTACATATGTGACAGAACGCAAACCTGGACGGTAAAGCGTTACTATAAAAGCGGCGCGTCTCACCCAGTCCTCGAGGTAACCCTCGAGGACTGAGGAAACGCCTAGCGCAACGCCCCATGCCCTGCCCCCAGCAGCACTAGCTAGCGGCAGCCCCTTAAACCGGTGCAACCCCCGAGCACTGGCACTCTCTACTTTGCGCTCGCCCATCTGGCTCGCGCAACCCACCCACCCAACCCATAATTAGCGCTAATCTTCCCTCAGGCCAAGCCTGTGGTGGTCTTTTGGCCAAATTGTAAGCAAGCTGACATATTTGGCAAAACGTGCCCTCGGGTAAATAAATTATTTGATTATCATTTATTGAATTTACATAGATAAGCGGTGGGGGGTTTCGTTATGCCAAACGTGTGTACATTTTACAAGTTTTGGCTGCAAGGCCCAAAGGGCTTTGTTCAACGCATTAATAAGAGAGAATGGGAGGATGGGTCTGCGTGAGCTCTGCTCGTGCAAAAGGAGACAGTAGTCTACCGCTGTGGCAGAGCGTCATAGATTTAAGGACGGAATTATATTAAGGCAACGTTGGTCATCAAACTAACCTCAACCGTTGTGAAGCAGCATGGCAACTAGCTCTTGTTAATCTAGCCCCATACAATTCAAACCTTTTTAAATACAACCTAACAATATGAACATTTTCAAAGTCGTGGGGGGCTCCGTTATGCCATACTATCGCCCTCTGACATGAAGTTTATGGTTGGCCGCCCATGGGCGTAAGCCGGCCAAAGAATTGCCAATCCACTATCGCATGAATGGTAATGGGGTCGATGCAGTCGCCGGATTCCGTCGCTTATCCGCCGCTGACACGATCGATTATGGAGGATGACAACGATCGTGTCAGCGGCGGTGGTCGCACCTTTTCGACGCGAGTGGAACGTCCACGAAAAGCATGTTGTTGGGGGGCGTTCTCGTAGCTCGAGGAGGACGCCTGGTTACTTGTAGGTCCGTGTTGCGTGTATCCGTTGTCCACGTGGTTATGCTTTCGGTGGTGTGGATTGCCCATCAGTACGATGGGGCTTGTTTCCAGCGGACGAGACTCGAATTGTGTCGAAGGATTGTAGGAGTTTAACCATCCGGTGGTGAGTGCTTCCAGAAATTTCACAAAGCGATCATAGCTCAAGAACGACGCCTCGTTGCCCTTTCCTATTTTGACGATATACAATGATTTCGCCTTGGGTGTGGTGACCATGTCACAAGTAAGGCACGCAGTTTAAGCTCCGCCGCGTGAGAAAAAGAGAAACATTACGAGGGTGACAATACATACCAGAAATAGGACGAGTCGCGGCCGTGTGACGGTGCTAGTGCTTTCGTCTCGTTGTTCAGCCGTGCTAGCCTTTTGCGTGGAAGTCGGGGCCCAAATTAGGTCGCAGAGCGCCTAAGTGCCCAAGTCGGGGCGCCCGCCGGCGGTGACCCCGGATGGGGGTGCGCTCGCAGGCCAGTCGGCACTCACCCAACCCCCTAGTGTTGGGCGTTGTGAACCCTAATGCCGTGCCTAGTGTATGACACGGTATGCAGGGGGCAAGACGGGGTGAGCCGACAATTGCGATCATCGTGATCATTAGATGTCGGGAAAGCCATGTACGGAGGGCTTTCTAGAAATATACGTATATATTATATATATATATTCTCTACAGCCGGACACAACCGACTAATTTTAGTCGGTTGTGCACCTTGTGTAGTTAACGCTATTACTTGCTCTAGATTTTGAAAAATTGAAAATGCTATCAACATGTTGCTCCCAACACTCCAAACTATCTGTGGCACGAATTTCATGCCCAAAGAAGCACATAACAATGGACTTTTATTGACCTGAATAAAACCCACGTGACAGAAAATTGACCGCCCGCAAAGGCAAAATCTGAAATTCCAATTTGCTCTACTTCCAACAATAACTATCACCATGTACACAATGATCTGATGCAATGGCGCGTTTCTCCGATCTCAACAGTGGGTTGAGTGTGCATCTTGAGCACATTGGGACTTTTTGAGTAGATGTTGTATGTTTAATGACGAGAAAGCACAACCGACTAAAATTAGTCGATTGTGCTAAACAGGGAATTTCAAACAACATTTCAGACTATTAATTTCTGATTTTTACAGTGCATCGCCTCGCAGTCCGTTCTATTGCTCTCCAATTGCTGGCAAACTCATGAGGGCACATCTAGCTTCCACATTAGATCTGAAAATGAGCTATTCGACCTCATCGCAGTGAAATTTGTGCATGTGAAATGCTGCAACACATTACCAACCACTTGGTTGGAACCCAACCACATGCAACACCATGAATGATTTGTCCAGCATGAACCATGCGAATGCGCATGAGAGTCATGTTGTAGCTGCGACATGACCATTGAAGGTTCATGATGCACCCGCTGCTTATGCATGCCCATAGACAGACGTCTCTCACTGTTTTCAGCTACACTTCAAATCTAGTTGGCTACCAACATGACTTACATTTCTCATGCGGGCGATATAAAACTACCTCTAGTTTTCGGCACATTCTGCTGCCCTTCGAGCCATAACACGCAGGTGCAGCATCACAACACTTTAACACCCTCTTAATGAGCGATACAATGCAACGTCAACTCACCTTTTTGCGCGTTTGAGACTCCACCCTTTGCAATTGCATCGCATGCCAAACAGCGACGCGCTACTCGCATCCCAAACCCGCCGACGGTAAAACTCAACAAGCTCGTCCTCAGTATCAGTGCCCCCAACATCAATGGATTCCTCAGTCATGTCGGCTGCCGCAGCTTTGCTAAAGCGTGTGTGTGGTATTTCAGCGCGCGGAAAACTTAAGTATGGCCGGCGGTATGCGACGTTGCTCCCGGTGGTGAGAGCGTTTGTACTGCGAAAAAACAACGCAGCATGTGTACGCTGTCGGGTTTCAGCAACCTGCGAAAATGAAACGACTCGTTAAAAAGTGTTCACCGACGATAGTGAGAGCTTTGGGCGGACGGACATGTAAATTTCTGATAGGTCTTGCTGGCCTCACCTCGTCGGCACGGTCGCATCGTCGACGGGTGCCGCTTAAGCCATTCCGTCATCCGGCAGCATTTTTCCTGCAACACCTTTTGCTGCGACTCCCTTCACCACGCTTCCCCAAACTCCCCCAGCTCCTTCAATGATTTCATGTAAGATGCTCAAGCTCTCAAAGAAGGAAATTGGGGCCGCTAGAGTTGCTGCTCTCCGCGCAATGTGAGGCGGGTCCTGACGCCGGTAATTTTTGAGCGAGTTTTTCGCGCCCACGTCCTCGCTGAAAACTGGACAGTCCAACTCGCGCCTGGCCAATTAGCCGCCAATGACTTCGGAACCAAGGTCAGTACTCCCTAAGCTGTGTTCGTGCTTGTTTTTGGGACGTGAGCTAGCCTTACGGCGCAGGTCCTGAGGTGAAAGTCAGCCAGTATAACCGGCGACCGGGAAGTGACGTACCGCGAATCCCCAACCGACTCCGTGCGGAACACACCATCACCCGTGCTGTTCTCCACTTCCCCTCATACTGCCGCCGAGAGTACCTAGGAGTCCCCTCTACATCAAAGTGGGTGCCTTTGGGTAGAAAGTCGAGCTCCGACGAAGTAGTGAAGCCGTTCCGGGAACTTCTTCATGTTAGAATCGGGAGAACGGTTTACACAATCAGAGTGGCACAGCGCCCATGTTGCCTGCAAACAGCACGCTCCCCCAGTGTCGCAAGTCCACCAATCCAAGAATAGTAAATTTTCCCGAACTACGTTTTGTCTAAGGTACCTGTGGCAATTCTTTGGTAAGAAATTGAAGTTTCCTACCTATGGAAAAAGACCAAAAGCACAACCGACTAATTTTAGTCGGTTGTGCCACAAACGACTAAAATTAGTCGGTTCTGGCTGTAGAGAATATATGTATTATATATATACCGACCATGGCGAAGAACCTCCGCCCCGCTCGTCCAACATTTCATTTCGCGGCCATGTTCCCCTTGATCTTCTCACGATGAGGAGGCGAGGGGGTATCTCTAGCTATTTGACGGCGAGGTAGGTACGGAGTATCGGCACGGGGGGGGAGGGGGGGGGGAGTGGATCTAACGGCCGACAGCTGGGAAGCATCGCCAAGGCATGTTGCTCGCTAGCCACTTACCAACACTAATGCCGTCGAGCCGTCTCGGAGGGAGGAGCGAGACGAAAGAAGCACAAGAAGACATATGTGGACGGAGGAGTGGCACGGTTGGCGGCGGAGATCTTCATGATCAGCCGCCGCTAGAAAACCCACACCCCATAAACGGTACGAGTACATTGACACGACTATGGCATAACAAAGCTACGGTCCGCAATCGTCTTAGCCTGGATTCGCATCCGTAACATGTGTTTAATTGCTGTCACTTGCTGAGCCAAGACAAAGTATGTAGAGGATCGGCCAAAGCAAATTGTAATACAAGACTCATGTTGGCTAAATTACATTCCCTTTGTCAAAACCCAACTCGTATACTAACAAATAAAATTGTTTAACCCTCCGTGCATGTCCACCTAACCTTCTCCAACTACCAACCCTCTCTAGTCGCTGATTTGCTTCCCCGATCCGCTCCTCTCGACATTCCGAATGGTCATGTGAGGTTTGTTGCGGTGGATGAGAAGGAGATGGTGCAGCCATTGGAGAGTGTGCAAGTCGAGTTGTGATAGGATGCGTGTGGTGTCAAGTCGTGTTTTCGAGACGAGTTTGTTAGGAGGGTCGGTGCGGAGGGTGAGAAGGGAGGTGAAACATGTTATTGTGGATGTGTGAGGTCACATGATCATGGATAGTATGTCGACCTCGGTACCCGGCCAGTGGTATACAATGGTGTTGGCGAAGGGGATGTGTACGGTATGTATTGTGAATAAATTGTGCAGTGTCGGAGAGGTTGTGGTATGTGCAATATTTCCATTCCCCTATA
>JAPMLY010003810.1:0-11198 GCA_026401115.1 Tetraselmis chui | reverse complement strand
GTTGGTGGTGATGGTGGGGGAGGTGGAGGGGTGGGAGCGGAAGTATGAGCCATCTGGAAATTTTGGAGGGTTGTGTAATGAGTGAGGTCGAAAGGGGTGTGGGGTGGGGAGGATGGTGGGGGGGTGTGATGTGTTGTGTACTCTTTCGTTGTTTGGTGTAGGAGGGTGTATAACAAGTGTGTGGATGGAATGTCGCCGTCAGCGTTGATGCAAGGAAGGGAGAGGGATTGGCGGGATTAAATGAGGACTGTAGTGAGGCAAGTGGCCGCCCAGGAGGTACATGGGACGTGTCCATCGACTGGGGGGGGGAGTGATGGTGATGGTGTGAAGATGGTGGTCGGTGGGTACAGGTTCGTGAAGTGAATATGAAAGTATGTGTATTAAAAATGGGCCATATTGTGAATGGATGGGGTTATTGGGCAGGTGGAGGATATTTACCCATAGGGAGGCGGGGTCTCCCTCGATCGGTGTGGGAATGTCCACAAGCAGGAGGACGTCCACGAATTGGAGGATGAATTGGGCAGGTTCAAGGAGGTCCTCTATCTGGCTTGGGGGAGGGGTCGTGGGGGGCCTGACCGGCGGTTGTGAGCGCGATCGCGAGGTTGGACGTGTCATGTAGGAGGGCGACAGTTTCTTGGCCGGTGATATCAGTAAAGATGGGGATCGGATCTTTATTACCCGTCGGCCTGAGACTGCAGGGGCCGATGCAGCTCGGAAGAACTAGACTTTATGCTGTCGTAATTTAGCCAGCATGGAGGAGGAGGAAGCGGCGGAGGAAGGTGCCGGACCGGCCGATCGGAGTTCACGCTGGCGTGAAGCGAGTTGGTACAAGAGGCCAACCGCGACGCAGGAGGTGGGGATATGCAGGCGAATTTCTTGGAAGCTCGAAGCGAGGTCGACAGGCAGGGGGGTGGTGTCGTTGGTCAACTGATTAATGTAGCCTCTAATGAGCATCCACACATGGCCATAGTCGACAGTTGAAGACCGAGAGTAGAAAAGTAACTATCTCGGTAAGAACGTGTCCTCGTCACATAGTACCTGGTGAGTAGTAACAGCTCGACGAAAAGTCTCCCATTGATTCACGTAACCAAAGTGAAGTAACTCGAACTTGCGTTTTAGCGCTGAAAATATTCCATAATAATCGGCGTAATCGAAAGACCGTCAATGTCAATCGTTTTTGTTACGACGTAAGAACTATATAGGTTCATGGTCGATTGGGCAGTAATGTAGCATGCTCGAGCTTAGCAGTGGTGCGTAAATCAAATGTCACGTAGTAGAGAACCGGAACAGATGCCGAGAAGACGTAAACACGCAAACGTCGACCTCCAAGTAATGCGACTGAACCAGAGCATAACTCAAGAGTATTAAGTCATCATAAGTCAAAGCAAGAACAGTTTATCTATTAACTCGCGCACAACACCATCAACAAACTCGTCGTTAGGCAAGATCGAACCGGTAGGAAATTAGGTTTTACCAGTACGAGGTTCACGTTGTAAAACAAGTTTAATGTCCGGGGGTTTGGAACCACCGACATGTTGTGCGACCACTACGTAATGGCCATGTTCAACAAAAGCCATTTCGAATTAATCAAGCAACGTCGATCAAATCAAGCGACAACGAAAACGTGTGACGGCCAATGAGCTCCGAAACCATTGTGGTAGTTGGCTTTCTGAAAGCCAAATGTAGACACAAATATGTTCTGTTCTTTCCGTCGTTGCTGTCTCTCTAGGTGGAAGTGGAGATGGAGGTACATATGAGACGATGTTTTATTGTTAGTGTTTAACATTAGATTGTAATTGAACAAAGGAATTGTTAAAAGGTTCACTCACCTCCCTCTACTGCACTAGGCTTAAATAGCTTTCCGCCTAGTTAGCTTGCACATGCTCTTGCTTGGTCCTCGTGCCAGGTGCTAGGGCTTTCCAACCGTCATCAAAAGACTAGCGACGCTCTAGTCTAGGGAATCTCATTCTGAATTGGAAACCTCGTTTAGCTCGTCGTCTGGTTAGTTAGATTTATTGTGCGTACTTGTACGTGTCGGGAGGTACTGGTAGTAATGTACGCATCAAAACCCTCGCTAAATCGCCCAGTAGCAACGTACCCACGTTGTACGTCCTTCCGATGGAAAAGCACGACTTGGAATTATCATAAAGTACATGTGCGATGTCATGCAATGTATTGTTGCATGACTGTAGTTGTCACACTTTCCTCGCCTTTGAATAACTTAACATATTATCTTTCGCGAATGGTGGCAAAGTTCACCTTAGAACCGGCCTTAAAATGTGTACATGTACTCTCTTCCCATTAAGTCCGTTACTAGCGGCACGCATTTAATTACCCGCCACGCACAGCCGCGATAGCCATGCAATTCGTTTGGGGGGTAGAGTAATGACTTTCAAACGACACACCACGGCGCGTTGTTCACTGACGTGAGCAAATCTATCGGCACGCTCCGATTATTGTGGGCACACACATTGGATTTGCGGCCGAAATTTTGCATGCCGAAATTTGTGCATGTGCATGTTGTGCACGCCTCTATGCGTGGCTCGGTACACGTGGTGTCGCGACAAGCCGGGAGACTACTCGACATTGGGCTCTCAGCATGTTTGCACAATTGCACGAGTATCCGCCGAGTGTGTTGTGCCCGGCCGCCTATAGAGCGGCAATACCGAGAATGGCATATCGTGTGCACTAGGTTTTCTTGCCAAGTGCCCGAAAATACAGCCAAGGAGCACGGGCTAGGGACCTATTGGGCTTGAGGGACGGTTGACTTGGAGTGTAAGCACCCTAACGCGCGGATCGCTGGCCTTTGAAGCTTTCGCATCGCCGGGCGTGAAATATGGCGGGGAGCTTTCAAAATACCCTAGCAAGGGCCTTGGTTTGGCATGCGGCAAATGGCACGGCACCATGCCATCATGGGGCATGAAATGGGTAACGCCGTGAATAGACGAATATATAGAGCGCTGATTGTCGAGCGTATTGACGGAGTGGGTGTGCGGGTACCACCTGTCCAAGGGTTGCTAGCCCCGCGCGAATGTGGCAAATTTTGAAACCCTAAAAACTTTTGTTGGCTGTACGAGGGGCTGGATGGCATCGGACGGCGAATTTGACGCGGAACTCGGCCGGTAGGCATAACGTAAGTTGAAAACATATATTTTCCTGGGGGAAGGGATTCTATTTGCAACTTAGTTTGCTCGTATCGGACACCGTACGGCAAGGTTAGGCTTTTATAAGCCTCCCAAGCTGTGGGTTTCCGGCCCCTATCCCACCCACGTCAAGCATCTTAATAACGGCACA
This sequence comes from Tetraselmis chui, assembly GCA_026401115.1. Lineage (NCBI taxonomy): Eukaryota > Viridiplantae > Chlorophyta > Chlorodendrophyceae > Chlorodendrales > Chlorodendraceae > Tetraselmis > Tetraselmis chui. The sequence goes on along the minus strand of JAPMLY010003810.1, from coordinate 7,904 downwards.
TGCCATCACACCCACGTGCTCCCATGTTTGCGGACAACATGCTGGGATCATAAAAACCGCGTGTTGTGTCGCCGATTTCGGGAGTATTCACGAGCCAAAGTGTGGAAAATCCGAATTCTTGGGCGCACGAATCAGGGTATGCCCCGAAATCGGGGTTGACCCGCAAACCCTAATACGTCATTTCGTAGCCGTGACGGGCCCCATTTGTGCCCCGCTTCCCCCTTTACTTCACCGTCAACACAATTTTCGGTCCGCCTTGTCAACGAGCTAAAGTACAGTTAAACCCTAGAAACTCTACATGATAAACACCCGCGCCACGCGAAAGGCCCTCTATTTCATCACTAGTAACGGACTTTGTGGGAACAGTGTAAGAGGCAAGCATGGAGGGAAACCCTAACTACCCGGCACTTACCTGTAGCTCTAACCTTACCCGCCTTTGAATAACATTGTTCGATACATTGAATAATATAAGATATTAACTCAAATTTCTTACAATATAAAGCAGCATAATAAGCCACCAAGCAAGAAGAAGAAAATTAAGAATATTAATATACTACGCGCCTCGACTTTATTTATTACTTATTTTCCATAATATTTGTAATTTTCCGTCTCTCGGCTTATGTCCACTCGTCCTTCGAAATGTATGAAACCATTATTGTCGACGTGGTCACGCACTTGAGATAGCTCAATCGAAAAAGTGTCAACTCGGTTTCTTAAACGTAAGGGTTATGGCATGTCGGTGACGCTTACCAGCCTAGGTTCCGTCGTAGATGGGACTAAATCCTTCTCGTAATGCATGTCTTCCACCACATGTCGACGTCGGCGCTTTGTCGGCCAAGAAGGCGCTCCCTATGGTCGACCATCGACCTCATTTGGTAGTCTCTCACCTCCACGGTTAGACATCTTCGTCTCGTCCATATGTTCTAGGGCTCCGAAACAATGTGTAAGGTGCTACGTTGGTTAGGCTAAGTTGGCGACCTTAGACTGATAGTAAGACCTAATCTATGGATCTAACTATACATCGTAGAGAGAATTTATAGGATTGTCTTAGGAACATGGTTTCTTACAATATGAGTGTGGCGTAATTATGGTTTGTACCGGTATGGGTTTTCTTCCACGGCCAGTAAGTCCTCGTCTTTAAATACCCCCGCGGTGTTCTAGAAACAACCTTAGAACGTGTAGCTTGTGCTTACTACTAACTACACAAAATTATTTCTAGCGATACATATTATCTCAAGTAATTTGTACCGTCTTATCCAACATCATCGCACGAGCTCATGGAACTATCCAGATGAACATCTCATCTTTCGCGGATTGTGGCGAAGTTCATCTATCAAGAAGAGAGCTATCAAGAAGCGATGATGCTACCGCCAAAAAATACTAACTGCAGCCCTGGGACTAATTGCAAACGGGTGTATCAAAAGTATCCAACGGCCCTTGTTTCAGCCTCCCTAAGGGCATCAACCATGATGCCAATTGGGGGAATCCCAGCCGTTAGATCATATCTAAGCTGCCTCGAGCCCTTGGGTTGTGTTGGTCAGCGTGCGATGGGCTATGTTTATCTTAGTCAAAGTGTCTCCATGTTGTTAGCAAGATCGCCAGTGTCCCATTCCACCACCCGACTACCACGACCCACCCCAGACTGCCACATTACCTCAAGACACCAACTGTGCCCACCCAAGTTTCCCTTCAGGTCACCTTTGTCGATTGCAAGCGGCGCTGGCGCGTCTATGTCGCGGTCGTGGCGATGGCAATTGCGGGCCCAAGGTGAGCGATGCGCACATATTTCAAACGCCGGCACCCACCCACTACTCCACCCTGCCTCTTAGTCGTACTCTAGCGCAAGCACTACGCCTCCAGCAAGTCACAAATCCGCCTCAATCTCGTTACACGTCGTCGATTTGCTTCTATGACTGCGGCATGTGCTAATTTGTCACCGTGTGTTGCTGAGGTAGACGAGTTCCGTTGGCTCCGATCATCGCGGTGGCCACCGACGATGCCGATGAACCAGTCGCCGCCCTCACTCCATTGGAGGACCGGTGCTCCAACAGACGTGCTTGCCATGGGCCCCTCCCGTTTCACAACCTCTCGCACCCGGAACGTAAGGACTTTTGTGATCGTGCTGCGGAGGTGGCGGTAAAGCGGCAGGAGCTATTGTACCTTGCGGCGGCCGGGGTGGTCGCCGCGCAGTTCAATGTCCGCATCGACTACTGCGACCGAAAGGCCATCAAGAACGCCGTCTCCCGCCGGGCTGCCGCTACGAAGCAACTCGCCATCCTCAAAGCCTACGTTCCACCTTCCCTCTTGCCTCAAGGTCAAGAGAACGTGCTCCCTTATTCTTCGACGGTCACCGTGCCTGATGCTCATGGTCACGTTCGGGGCGTCAACCGGAGCAAGTCGGGGCGGAAGAAGATGGACACCATCTCGGCAGCCGCTGACGCCACCACCAAGGGCTTCAAGGGGGCCAGCTCCCATCAAGAGTATCAAAACCTCATCAAGGAAGCCTGCAAGGTTGCGACGGGCAACAAGCTTCAGAACGGCGTGTCGTATCATACCGCTGACAAGTCGATGCGAGCCGACCTGCACGACAAGGGCATCTCCATCGGCCTGCGCACTTGCACCGGTCACATCAAGAGAGCCATCGCGAACGACGGCGTTCCACTCACTCCACAGAAGCCAAGAGGCATGTTCGTGCCATCGAGTCTTGAGGACCGCATTGCCACTGTTGTGAGGTGGTTCTATTGAACCATGCAAACACAGTTAGTGTGGAAGATAACTTACGCAAACGTAGTTACAGTCACAGTCCCGCAAACGGAACAGTTACGGCGACAACCAGCCTACAAGCGTGGTGTCGGGACAACAGAAGTGGGAGAGCTGTAGCCTAGCGACAGCTCTGTACCGAGTCAAACGGTTTATCGGTATGTCCGATCTAGACATGTACTAATCATATCTAGAGTAGCTTACAGTAGCTATCTGCAACTAATACGTATACGGTATTATTTACAACACTCCCCCTAAAGGTAGCTACGGGATGAAGCGTTGCATTGGGTCTTGTCCTCCAAGGATCGCACTTCGGTGTCTTGCTAGTGCAGGTCCTGGGAGGGGTTTGGTGAGCATGTCAGCCACCATCTGGTCAGTGGGGAGGTACCTCAAGTTGATGGTTCCCTGCTCCACGCGGTGTTTGAGGAAGTCCCACTTCATACCGATGTGCTTAGTCTTCTCGCTGACCAAGGCATTCTGGGAGTATGCAATGGCGCTTTGGTTGTCCTCCCAGATGGTGGTGGTTTCGGTGATGGGGGAGTTGAAGATTTCCCCCATGAGTTGTCGGAGGTGGAGTCCCTCCTTGGTGGCGTCAGCCGCAGAGTAGTACTCGGCTTCACACGTGGATTGAGCCACACAAGTCTGTTGTTTGGACTTGTAGCTGACTGGCCCGCGTCCGAGGGTGAAGAGATAGCCGGAGCGAGACTTGCGGGTGTTGCTGTCGTTGGCCCAATCAGCGTCGGCAAAGCCTGTGAGTTGGAGGCTGTGGTCCAGGCCCCCCTCCCCAACGTCTCAACGTCAGGCGCATGTCGATGGTGCCATGGAGGTAGCGGAGGACCTTTTTCAGAGCTTGCAAGTGTGCCTCGGTGGGTGAGGCTTGGGCAGAGCCCAATATGCTCAACGCCGTGGAGACATCGGGGCGTGTACAAACGGCTGCGTACTGGAGGCTGCCCAGGAGGCTGGGGTAGACGTCCTTGGCCACCCCTGTGAGAGAGGGCGAATTCAAGTGTGCGAGGCCGGCGAGAAAGCCCGGGTCCATCGGAAGGGACGACGGCTTAGAGTCGGACATGCCGTACTTGGCGAGGATGTCGCGCAGGTACTTGGACTGGTCCAGCGAGATTGTGCGCGTGGAGCGATCGCGGGTAATGTGCATGCCGAGGAGTTGGGAGAGGTCGCCTAGGTCCTTGATCTTGAACCGTGCTCCGAGTTGGGCTTTGAACAATGCGAGCCAAGTGGCATCATTGCATGCCGCGGGAATGTCATCGACGTACAGGGCGATCATGGCGAAAACGTGGCCGGTGCGGAAGATGTAGATGCACGGGTCGGAGACGCATGGTTGCCATCCATGGTCGACGAGCCATGCACGAAGTAGCATGTTGAACTCGCGGGGGGACTGCTTAAGGCCGTAGAGGCAGCGCTTGAGGTGACAAACCTTGGACGTTCCATCGGTGAAGCCGAGGGGCTGGCGGATGTACACATCCTCCCGGATGGGGGCGTAGAGAAACGTTGTGTCGATGTCAAGCTGGCAGAGTTCAAGGTCGCGGGCGGCTGCGATGGTTAGGAAGAGACGCAGGCTGGCCATGCGGATGACCGGGGAGAAGGTCTCCGTGTAGTCCAGTCCAGCGCGTTGACTACACCCCTTGGCGACGAACCGCGCTTTGAAGCGGGAGACGTCGCCGGCTGTATCCGACTTGACTTTGAATATCCACATGATGTTAACGACCATGCGGCATGGGGGAAGGTCCACAAGGTCCCACGTGCCGTTGCTGATGAGGGAGGAATACTCATGTTGCATAGCGGCTTGCCATTGGGGGGCTTGGGCGCTGTCCAGCGCAGCCCGGTAGGATTTTGGTTCCACACACTCTCGGGCGGAGAGGAGGGCGACGGCAGTAGAGGACGTGCCGGCAGGTGTGTGTGGGGGACCCGAGACGAGGCCGGGGACGTGAGGGTGCTCAAATATGTCCTCTTGAGCTGTGCCTTGTTCAGGATCACAACACGCCGTAACGAGGGTCGGTGGGTAGTCGGACAGGTGGGCAACCATATCGCCGTAGCGAATGGGGTGGGAGCGGAGCCGAGCATGGCGAGGGGCTGCCGGGGGGGGGTAGGGGTGTGGGTAATGTGAGGTCAATGGGGTGGGATAGGGGTGAGTCTGCGGGTACGTCGTCCGAAGAGTCGGTGATGGCCGAGTCGACGGAGGGTTGTGTGTCGAAGCTTGGGGTGTCTTCCTGAAAGACAACATGTACGGAAGTGGTGATGCGACGCGTTTCCGGATTGTAGACACGATACCCGGGTGCGTCAGGGGGATAGCCCACCATGACGCCGCGAAATGCTTTTTCACTGAGTTTCCGACGTTGTTTGTCGGGGACCTTGGCGAAAACGGCGCAGCCGAAGACGCGGAACTTGGAGGCGTCGGGCACCGACGACGTAAGGAGTGTGAGGGGGACGCCCCCATTAGGTCCGACCGAGCGACTGTACGTGCGGTTGCGAAGGTACACAACAGTGCTGACAACGCACGACCACATGGAGTTGGGAACGGCCATGTTGTGGAGCATCGCCGATGCATTGTCCCGGATAGTGCGCCAAGGACGTTCGGCCTTGCCGAGCATGTGGTGGGCGTATGGGGCAGAGAGCTGCACCCCGACGCCGAGGTGTGCGCACATCCGGCGAGTGACAGCAGCTTCAAACCCATAGTCGGAGTCAAATTTGAGGACCGGTGCGAACGCGCCCGTCTGGGAGTGATGGCGGGCATGCATGTGTTTGATGTCCAAGAGGATGGTTTCCAATTCCGAACATGCGTCGTCTTTAGACTTAAGTAACCGCACCCACATGTAGTTGGTGTGGTGGTCGATGACGAGCAAGCAGTAGCGGAGGCCATGTGGGGAGGGGACATTGACCGGGCCCCAGAGGTCAGCGGACAAGTTGAGGAGGGGGTGGGATGGCTTCGCGCAAGCGGCTGTGTTGCGTGGTGCAGCTGTGGCTTTGTGAAGTAAGCAAGAGTCGCAAGAAACTTTGTTTACAGTGCTAGCTAACACACGGCTAGTCGGGACACCGTGATTGTGCCGGGCCTGAAGGCTTTGCATGTTGAGGTGGCCAAACCGACGGTGCCATAAGACGGGATCACACTGGGCAGTAAGGGCAACTTGAGGTGAGGCGTCAAGTTCCGCCGGTGCGGATGGGCTTGACGGGAGGTCCGGCTGGTGGGGAAGGAGGTAGAGACCGTTTCCGGACGGTTCTAGCACACCCATGCCTGTGGGTACCAAAAGCAAACCAGTGTCAGAGTTGGAGGGGAATATGAATTCACATCCGCTGTGAGTTTGCATCCAGCCGACACTGAGCAATCTGCCGATACGCTGTGCGGAGCGAGATGATAGGTAAGGGGTGTAGAGTGCATACACAGTGCGGTGAATGAGCTGGCCAGAGACAAGTCTGACAGAAATCCGCACTGAGCCACTGCCCTTAACGTCAACGCCGACACCGCCCACGCGAGAGGGAGCGGAGGGGGGCGTGAATTTCACGAAGTCATCTCGAAACGCGGTGAGGTTAATCGAGTAGGCGGAATCAACGACCCAAAACTGTGACAGGTTACGACCCGGGGCGAGGGAAGAGGAGAATGCCACAGAGCTGAATGGGACACTCACCTCGTCGTCAGCGTAGTCACCAGCGCAGTCCTCGAGGGTGGGTAGGCAGTCGGTGTTATCGGCGGGGGCGTCGTCGGCAGGGACGTCGCTCAGCAGCGCAGCGTGAGCAGAGGGGGTGCCGCCGGCGGCGCCGTACTTCTGGACGGTCATCTTACGCTTGGCGAGATTCCACTTAAGGATAGCGTCATCCGTGGCAGTGCAGGCGGACATGAGATGGTTGAGGCTGCCACAAACGCCACACTTGTTGGGTCGATGGCCGCGAGGGTTACGGTGGGGTGGGCCTCGACCGCAGTGCGAGCCGCGGCCCGCAGCGACGAACGCGGAGATGGGAGGGAGTAATATGGCCGGAGCGGGTGTGTCCGGGGCAGGGTCGTCGTCCATGTTGTGCGCGAGGTGGAGAGTGCTGGCCATCACTTCATCAGCCGACATGAGGTAGTCCGTGTCAAAGGCGTTGATGACGCATTGCTTCGCCTGACCGTGTGGGCCGCTAGTGGAGATACCGCGCAGCATGAGGAGACCGAGGTGGTGGGGGTGGATGGCAACGGAGCCATCAACCAATTGGCATGTGTCGTTGTAGTCGTCAAAGGTCTGGCGCATGTAGTGGACATAGTCACTGAGTGACTGGCCAGGGCGGATACTCTCGCGTTGCTCGTTGCGCAAGTGGCGCGCATAACAGCTCGTCTCGACTCGCAGTCGGCCGAGGGTGTTGTTGCTGCTGCGGGTGCTAATCCGCACCCCCCTGTAGCTCAGCGCCGCCACGATGCTCACCTCGAACCCGTCCGGGACAGCCACGACGGCCACACCCTCCACCTGCTTGAACATCCCCACCCTGGTTACGTACCCCCGGACGCAGAAACATTCTTTGCTGCTGCTACTCATGCAGCTCCTGTTGGCGACCCCACAGTCGCACAGCGCCGTCACGATGCGCCCCGCGAGCCCTCGCGTGCCGATGCGCACCACGACCCCTCGCGTCACGCCATCCGGGTTTATCACCTCCCACCACCTCCCCCCTTCCCCCCCGCCGGATATGCCCTTCACCATCCCGGCCCTCATATCCCGGAGGCGCCCTCTCACCTCGTCCCCCCCTACCGTGACCACCCGCACTCGTACGGCCCGCCGCGTCCCATGGCCGGCCGCTCTCCCTTCCCCGGTGGCCCACCTCCTCCCTTTCATGGCCGGCACTCTCCCCCAGTCCAACATGGCGACCCCGCCACCCGTGGCCGTCGTCGCCCCACTATTGACCCGGTGGTCATCAACCGGACGGCACACGAAGCCCCCGGCTTCGACAAGGACGCCCTCGCCATCGACCCAACAAGTGTGGCGTTTGTGGCAGCCTCAACCATCTCATGTCCGCCTGCACTGCCACGGATGACGCTATCCTTAAGTGTAATCTCGCCAAGCGTAGGCTGACAGTCCAGAAGTACGGCGCCGCCGACGGCATCCCCTCTGCTCACGCTGCGCTGCTGAGCGACGTCCCTGCCGACGACGCCCCCGCCGATGACACCA
>JAPMLY010003803.1:2500-12887 GCA_026401115.1 Tetraselmis chui | reverse complement strand
CAGAGATGTTCGAGAGTGGGGGACGTGGGTTAAGATTGGGTGAGGGTGATAATGAGGCGGGGGTACATACTTGGGACGCTGGATCAACATATGCAGGGCAGCCGTTTGGAGACGTAGATAGAGGTTGCATTGCAAGTGCAGGAGCCTAGGTTAGGCTCAGAGTCTGGGAATGTAGTAACGCGAAGTAGTAGCTGGAGCTGCCTTGGTATGATGGATGTATCTGCCTTGGGATCAAGTGGGTTCCCGTTCGGATTGTGTAGACAGAGCTGATAGCTCTTGCAATGAGTATGTAATCAAACAACACACACACACACACACACACACGCGCGCGCGCGCACGCACACACATTAAAGCACACACGCACGCACGCACAACACCCCCCCCCCCCACCCCCCCACCCCCCCCCCCCCCCCCACACACACGCACAGCATACATGTACAGTGATTCACTGGACAGGCACATCAAGTCCGTTGTTTTTGAAACTGTAGCTACCACAACATAGAAATGCCAATATTGCTTTGAGCTACAATCACTTCTATCTACGATCTTAATGGCGCTATGACCGTTCGGGCCGTTCCGGTAGGTGGTTTAAATTAACAGGTATTTGAAACCATACTATTAAAATGTTGTCATACTATTAGAATAGCACGCACAGGCACAACAAGCATACATATTGTCTATTGGCGCGTGGAATAAGGGGTCACATGTGACCCCTCCCATTCGGTTGCCCCACCATCTACACGAACACGATAATTAATTCCTTCAATATCATGTCGCTCCTCCATGCTAGTTGTGTCCATGTCAAAAGACGCAGACCGTTTATTAAAAGTTTGGATGTCTTGCAAGTGACATGTATACGGGGATGTAAGCTGCTTGAGTGGATGCAAAATGATGGTTTTGGGGGGGAAGGGGTATTGCGGACATCACTGAAGCTTCGTCATCCAGCATCCAAAGTACGCAAAAGTATATGGATACCATCGTTAACATAAGTAAAACATAATTCTATGGCATGCGGCAAAATTTCTCCGTTCTGGCATATTTGGGGGGGGAGGGAGCATCGTAAGTGGTCACATGTGACCTCTCACATGTATTTGTGTTGGGGGCCTGTTGATATATGATTATTATGTCATACAAATCGGCCAATCTTGACCCTGACATATGCATATGGTATACATGATATATGCATGCTTGTTTGGCATCATGATTCAAAATTGAGGGCAACACAAGGAAAAATACTAACATTTTTAACCCTTAACCCTAATCTAGACCACCCATGGGTATCTCGAACATCGAATTAGATGGCCAATGCCACAGCCTCCGCGCATGGAACATCGTGTAGGTAGAATTCTGCGCGCATGGTAAGCATTGAAAAAATGACGGTGCGCCGAGATTGAAGTAAATGAAACCCCCCGACCACGTCATGTTCCGACGGTTAGTACTTTGCTAGATTAGCATCAACTTCAACAAACAATTTTGCACATGCTCGAGATGGTCTTGTGGACAAAGTGCTTGAGGCAGCTCCCAACATCATGTCAATGAACACATATAAAAAACGCGTTATTTGTAAGGGGTCACATGTGACGTATTACATATGTGAGGGGTCACATGTGACCCCTTGCACAAATAGACAATATACACTGACTCACACGCACACGGCTCGACACGATCAGGCACGCAGACACATACAAGCAAAGCCATGTGTCACATACGCTCTGTCCCACAACGCGCACTTGCCATATGCAGGCCATGCCTTGAGATAGCGCTCCTTCTACCTGGCATCATAGTATCGCACGGGTACTTTTAATCCGCATGTTGTAGTATATACTCGACAGCAATGATCTGCAGCAATGTCTGTCAGCAACACTTCCGCAGCAACGCCATTAATCAGCACCATCGACGTGCACCGGCTTGCCCACACACACCAGCCAACAGTCAATTGAGGCACGTAGCCAATTGTGCCACATACTGACGGACACCGTGTCCATTCCTCCTGCAAGTTTCACTTCCGGTTACGGTCATCCTTTCCACCTTCAACACACACACACACACACACACACACACACACACACACACACACACACACACACACACACACACACACACACACACACACACACACACACGCACACACACACACACACACACACACATACACACACACACACACACACACACACACACACACACGCACATACATACGGTCACGCATGCACACACGCTCTCGTGCTTCCCAGCACGCACTCGCACGTGAGCGCACACATGCGCATGAATACATGTTCACACGCAAAAAAGGCATAAGCAAAAACACACGCATGACGCATGCGTACGCGTTTGTCCGCACGCAAAAATCACACACATACCCAAATTATGAGAGACACACAAACTCCATATCACATGCAGAGTCACTGCTACACAATGCAACACACACAAACACACACACCCACACACACACACACAAAGAGAGGACACATTTTATACCAACACTCTCAACACGCCCATATGCGTACACACACGTTCACAACACAATACCGCATTCAATAAAAAACAAATACCCCCCCCCCACACACACACACACACATTTCAGCAAAATAATCTAGTAACAATGCCGGCCGATACACACCCCAATTCCAGAAAAGTCAAAACAATATGGGCGCAAAGGAAATCTGCTGAGAAATCAACATTTACAAATTAAGACGTAGCGACTATGGACGAGTGAACAAGCGACTCGCCTGAGATGGGTGGAGAGGCCGCCCTTGAGACTTCCGCCTGGAATTGGGGTGTGGTTGTTAGTAAGTCAGCTTCCGTGAGGGCTTGAGGAGTCTGTCTGGCGCGCGCAGGACAGAATGAATTGAAATTATTGCTTTCAAACATAAAATGAAGTTTTTTTCCCCTCCCATTTTCCTTGTCCGTGCTCATCTTGTTCTTCTTGTGATCAAACTTTCACACATAAACCGAAATAAGGCGTGTTGCGCGCGCCATTGTGCAACAAAGGAGCACACAGACGCTCGGTTTCATATTATTACAAACTTTTTTCCGGTTCACAGTTCGCAGTGGCGACTGACCCCCAACTCGGAAGACAGAAGCAGGTAGGTTGGCGTGGCGCAGCACTAAGGACAACCGCCGCCTTGACCGGAGCCCTCCCTTTCCGTATGTCGGCGGTCGTCCTGCCGAGCAGTAACTTGTCGCAGCGACCTACCCGCGTCGTCACCGGGGCTGCGTCGCCTTTAGTAGGCCGCACCCGTCGCTTCCGCTGCTCCATGCTAACCACCCCCGCCGTCTGCCGATCCTTCCTTGCGGGCGCCAGCCTCGCCACCACCACCACCGCTGCGCTACTCCGCCGCTCAGGCGAGCCCTTTCGCTTTTTTGCCTTCGATGTTTCCGCTTTGCCTTTCTGTCTCGCATCCTATCTTTAATTCTTTTAAGACTGAGACCCCCCTCATTCCCGCCGCAGGCCGTCGCAACGTTGCCTCTACTCGTACACCGACTATGAAAACAAGCGCTACTTCGGCAGCGGAGGCTTACGCGCCCCTGCCGCCGGCCAAGCAGGTGCCCTACCCGCAGCTTCCCTAGACATCTTTTCTGTACCCGCGCATATTAGTGCGCAGCAAATCACGCGGGGGATCCGCAGTGTTATGACGTGGGTGCTGTGGACGTACTGGTAGTAGTAGTACTGGCGTAAGCACCGCAGTGGGTGATTGCACTGCACTTGCCTGTCGTCGTGATGCCGCAGGTGAAGGCCGCTCTGTGCCAGCTCAGTGTCGGCGCCGATAAGGATGCCAACATACGCACCGCGCGAGCAGCGATCGAAGAGGCTGCCAAGGGCGGTGCCCAGCTGGTAATGCGCCCGTCTTTCCATCAACCCATCACGCGTCCACGTGAAGTAGTGATATGCTGTATCGCGGGGAACACGCGCTCATCGCGCGTCCTGTGCTCCGCTCTGCTCAAAAACCGCCTTATATTGCTACAGGTGGTGCTTCCCGAGATGTGGAACTGCCCCTACTCGCACGACAGCTTTCCTGTCTACGCCGAGGACTTGGATAGCGATGGCAGTAGTCCTTCCACCGCAATGCTTGCAGGTCCCTCTCCCCCGACTCGTGCGCTCTGCCAATACCCAACACATGGCTCTGTATCATACCCACGCACGCCTTCTAGAGTCAGTACACTCATGCTGTTATTGCTCGCGTGGTGTCTACTTTTCGACAGAGGCGGCTAAAGCGCACGGGGTGACCATCGTTGGCGGCACCGTGCCCGAACGCCGCGGGGAGAAGTTCTACAACACCTGCTGCGTATACGGCACTCAAGGTACGCACGTAGTGTACTGCGGCGCTAAGCTCGTCCGGATGACACGCGACCGTACCAGTCGGATCGTCACTCAACGCTGAACATGTGTTTTACATGCAGGCGAGCAGCTGGCGCGCTACAGCAAGGTGCCCTCCTCCCTCCCCCCCGAACGACCTTTGTCGACGCCTGTCAGACCCGTTCGTTATGTACAAAAGTTTGTAAACACTTCCGACTAACACGACGATCACCCCCAGACTCATCTGTTTGACATAGACATCCCCGGAAAAATCACCTTCTTCGAGTCGGAGAGTCTGACACCCGGGGAGGGCCCCATCGTGGTGGACACCGGTGAGCTGCCCGCCTTCCTGAGAAACGGTGCCGCCTTCCTGAGAAACGGTGCCGAGGGTCAGCCAGCCGACGAGATCCTTCTCTCTAGCCTGCTTATCAAAGTTTTACTTACAAATATCTCGTGTCTGGGAACCGCAGAGTGTGGCCGCCTGGGGCTGGGTATCTGCTACGACATCCGTTTCCCTGAGCTCGCCCAAATGTACACCCAGCGTGGAGCACAGCTGCTGCTATACCCAGCAGCCTTCAACATGACCACAGTCAGTGCCCCATATTTTGACCCCTCCCCCTCATGCAACCACCCTCCCTCTGCACCCGTTGCCTGGGGATTGTTTTTTATGGAATGGCATGTGGCGCTGCGCTGCTCTCACAGGGGCCGCTGCACTGGCAGCTGCTAAGCCAAGCCCGTGCGCTGGACAACCAGGTCTTTGTGGCCGTCTGCTCACCAGCCCGCGACGAGACTGCCAGCTACGTCGCGTGGGGACACTCCACAGTCATCGGCCCCGTGAGCCCCTTTCTCCCCTGCCTGGCCCTGCTCCCCTTCCAATGCTATCTGCTCATCTGCAGTCCACAGCCACACTTTGACGCAGGACTTGCTTGTGGCAGTTTGCCGAGATCCTGGCCACCACGGAGCACCAAGCAGGCATCATCTACGCAGATCTCGATTACGCGCAGCTGGAGGAGCGCAGGTGCGGCAACCCATCTACCACACCCACCAACCCTCAGCATTACTTGTATTCACGGATGTCTGTCATGTGGCAATGCACCCGCATGCTGCATGCTGAAACCCCGCGCCCCCCCGTTCTTCCCAGGCGCAACATGCCACTTCAGAAGCAGCGCAGGTACGATTTCTACGGCCTCGAGGACAAGACCAAGTAGAGAGGGGAAGGAATAGGCTCTGCAGATGATGAAATCGAAAGCAGTAGGGAGTGACTAAGGCGCCAAATTTGGGGTTGTTGCTTTTAGGCATCCCATGCTGACCCCTGAGCCCCTTTTAAACACAAGGCACTCCCTCAATTTATACTGCAAAGCAAGGCAGCAGAGTGCACAAACAGTATATTACAGCCAGGCACTTTGACATCGCGACTGCCTCCATCCTCGGAGACATCCCAGCGATGCGGTGGGTCCCGTCCGTGGCTGATGTCTGTTACTCATCCGCTACACCCTTCACAGCACGGCAGCGCCCATCTCACGATGCTCTCACTTCAGCTGCTGAAACAATGGGCCCGCGACCTGCGCAAGACAACCACAGACACGTGGGCAGTGAGCAGCAGCGTCCGCAGCACTCGCTTGGGCACAAATGATGAATGCAGAGCCGTGTCTGCAGTGGACTTACGCATTTATCAACGCATGCCCAATAATCAAAGTACTGCCCAGTGCAGTGAGCCTCCCCAGTCGTGTCCTTCTCTATGCGCTCCACACATGCCTGCCCAGTTTAGGACAAGTGCTTCAGCTGTCCTGAGCACATGCGCCTCTCTTGTGCGCTAATCAAGAATGACAGTAAAGACAATCTTCACTGTAAAGAGCGCTCACCTGATACTCCACCAGCTGCTTCACGCACTTTGGCTTGCACTTCTCCTCCAGCTGAGGGCCAGAGAAGTCGCATAACAATCAGAATTCCACCAAGCAATGGAAGGCTAAGTTCCCCTGGCCGCTCAGGGCTAGAGCCGCAAACAGTATGTGGGTGAAACCGTGAAGTTGAGAGCGTGGTAAGAGGGTGGTGTGTGTGAGTGCCGTGAGCGTACCTCAGGCTTTGCGCACACGGGGTCCTCGTCCGACCTGATTCAGGATTAGAACGCAGACGCAAACACGGACGTTATTAGCTCTTTGCGTTAACATGAATACAAGAAAACAGCGCTTCCCCAAAAAGACAACTGTTTCTGTAAAGAGCACAACCCCGAGCTACAGAAGCTTTTGCAGGCGCTGTGAAATTGGCGTGAGGACAAAGAGCTACGGAATTATAGACATTTGTGTGTGTGTTCTAACCAAAAGGGCCAGTTGAGGTGAGAGGAGGGGAGGAGGAAAGGGATAAAGCTGCTCTGAGGTAGGTTCAGGTCACCGACGAGCGAAGGAACGTTCGGCTTGGCTGCACTACGCTACTTTCTCACAGTCCCCTACCCCCAACGTCCCCTGCCCCTCCATAGAAATCTTTCCACAGATCCCGAACGACCGAGGCCACCGCGGGTGGAAGGAAAGGCGTGCGTCGCGCCGTGGTCGTGCGAAGGGGTTTGTCGGCGTTTTTAGGGCTGGCTCGGTAAGACTGCCGCGGCTGCTCGGCGGCGCCCGGCCAGGACGTACGGGAAAAGCACTCACATGGTTCCGAGTCCAGGGATAAGGGCGCAGTAGTGGGGGAAGGTTAGGCGGAGGAGGGTTGCAAGCAGGGAGAGATCGGGTGGGCGTCTTCTGGGTCGGGGAGGTCGGTGATGCGCCGTTGATGTTGGCGCGGGCGGACAGCGCGAATAATAATAGGCTCTACATAAACTATCGGTTGTATTCTAAAATTATTTACAGAATCTAACTATACAGCCATAACGTTGTCAAAACTTTCCCTATAGTTACTATTTACAAGAAAAAGTAGCAGAGACCACAAGCAGGCAGAAAAAAACAGGATACATTGTCAAAATTTATAACCAGGACATCCTAGACAGCAAGAGTACCGCGCTAAGGGGAAACCCAAACTAAACCGCTACCGTACCAGGAACCACCAGCAGGAGATAGTGAACACTACGTGAGAGCGTACATTATGCATAACAAGAACAGAGAAGAAATAAAGAGTCGTGGTTGAACTGCATAGAGAGGGTTTCCAACACTGAGTCTTCTTTTAAAGAAAACAAACAGAGAAACATCCAATAGGGTTGCAGTAGGAAAACATATAAGAAGTACTAGTTCAAGGTGAATTGTGAGTGAATATTGTTGAATGACCAATATGTTTACTTTTAAGTACGTACCATACTCTCAAAGCCTTTTCCACTATCAAACATGAAGGACTTGCACACTTTGTTCCTCCTTACGCGATGCGGTGTTGATGCTTTATTACCTACACATGACTACTCCTTACGCCTTTCTCACCTTTCTCATGTTGCTTTTTCGCCCCTTCCTTTGTGCAATACCTCAATTATTAGCAAGTACTTCAAGGTGGATAGCCTCACATGCATTACAAAGTAGTGTCAACGAACACTATTCCTTATTAGGGGGTTTAACCCAATCAATAAACCGTCAATCAATATGATCATATATAATGCAACGTAGTTGTCCCCCCCCCCCCCTCCCACCCACACACAAATTTCAAACAATTGATGAATATTGGACACGCAAGTTCTCTTGTTTGTTGTAACGATCATTCGACATCAAGCATTCAACATTCATGGCACCCAATGCCCCCTATCTTCGGCATGCATTGCATAATAAGGGTTGTGCTAATGTTGTTGCAGGCCTTCTTGCTCCGCGGGCTTAGTAAACATGTGTTCCTCCCCTTCCTATGTTGGTGGTTTCCACACTTTTTTTAATGAAAAAATTACATGCATTCGACGGTGATTAAGGGCAATCCGCCAAGAAAACGATGGCGCAAAACGCCGTTCATTCAGTGTGTCCATTACTACGACTTCTTTGCCCTTGAGGATGGAGGTAGGTTGGCTCCTACATATATGGCCGCTTAGTAACTGGTCATCGATTGGCCATTTTGGTGGTTCTTCGACGTTTTCCAAGCGGGAGTTCTGCGGACTCTCGCTCTTTGCGCTAAGAAAATCATGCCCATATGAGGGAGTCTGTTCGGCGATCTACAATGTCCCCATTTGTCGCTTTCTTGTGCTCTTGGGACCTGCGTCGTGAGTTCGTGCAACAACGTCTCTGCGTGGTTCTTCGTGGCACGCTAGGTTCGTATCTTCGTGATGCGTTGCAAGAGGGTGGTGCAAGCTCCACGGGCTTAGGCTTCTCTGCTAATGTTTTCTCCCTCTTTGATGGTGGATTCCACTGTTTTTTTAAAGTCAAAATGTAGAAACGACGACGTAAATCTCCACTAACATACCCACAAAGAAAGCAGTGGAATCCACCAACAAAGAATGGGGGAAAAGGGGAGGGGGGGAGGGTGGCAAATGAAGCCTACCGCCTCGGGGATATGTGCATGATGTGATCTATCATACACCGGCATGTAAGATTGCGCGTTTTCATAATCAATACTTTTCATGTTAACTACCGCTATGTACATGCCGCAATAAATATCTATTGTAGCGGCAGACGCACCTAACCTGAATATCGTCTGCACCACGGACTTCGGCTACATAGCGAGCGACCATCCCTTTTATAAGGTATGGTGCGCCACGCCCGCTGTACATTCGAGGAAGGAAAGGGTTCAAGATAGTAGAGGCGCGGCCGTGGGGCGTATTTATTCCGTGCGAACCCGCCTTATGTCACCAAAAGCTAGGAGGTAGAGTCGCTTAGGTCGAGTCGCTCAGACCAAATCAGCCGTTCGAACATCTTCCGCCCCCTCATGTGTTATGAGCCGTTGGAGTTAAACTAAGGACACTTTGGGGTACACGCCCCTGAATTTTGACTAAGTACAACTTTTCCTCGCGTGGGGCTGATCCCTTTTCGACGTGACTTACGTGTATGATTAGTCATACATTTTAGTACTCGTCATACACATATCGCCGAGGCATTGGCGCCATAGCAAATATGACTGTCATATAGTAACACTCATGATGACAAGATAAGTACATGTACTACCCTGCCGCCGCAAAGACCATGTAATCTTTCGCGGATGGTGGCAAAGTTCACCTACACTAAGGTGAACTTTGTTGTACACCTAAGAACCGGCATGAAACGGTGTACTTGTAATAGATAAGCAAGGAGGGAAACCCTAACTGTCCGCCGCAATGACCACCGTCAATAAAAGAAAATGTGAAATCAACAAACTGCACTTTACCCGTTATCGTACGTGTTCCCATACCAAATCTCGCCATTATATTATTTCGAATCATATTCATGTCCGATGTCGAGTTGTGGTATCTCCAGTTAAAAAAGTTGAGGCGCCCGCTACCCAATTTACTTGCCTACAACTTCCGACTCATGATGCTCTTACTCGCTCGGGAGATTCCGGGGGCCACATTCAACGGGACATTTCGCGCATTCTTCGTGCCCGGGCCTACCTTGACCTCTTGGCGTCTTGCAGACCTTCCTCACCGGACTATGTAAGGGTGATTTCGGGTACGGATCGCGGGGCTTTAGCTCTCTTTTTCACTTCACATGAGTCCAGTTTCAAGGTGCCTTCCGATTGTTATATGATGGCAGCACACCGGGTGCTTGGCCTCACTGCGGAGCGCGCCTCTTATTTTCGGAAGTGCCCTCGGTGCAATGACGCTCCCTCAAAGTATCGTAGGTCTGGATCTTCGTCGACGGTATCGGGCACCTCTATGTCGGTTGAGCGCTCCACATATGTTATGCTTATGGACCACATCCCCCAGTGCCCGTGCTCTTGGTACGTCATCCAACTCAACGACCGGATTGTCCACGTGCTTGAATAGTGTATGCTTGAAGCGAGGGCTACTAAGGGACGGGACTTGCGGTTGGAGCTCCGCCGTATTCGGTCGGGAGCTTCTCGAGGTCGTCTTGGGGACGTGGTTTTGTTCATGGCTCCGCACCGTCATCTTGTTGTTGCTGTGACAAATATAAGTGCTCGTGTAGGTGCTCTTCTCATACCCCCGGGCAGCCTTGCATTGGGAGCTCAGCATGGAAAACTTGATGCGGGCCTCCGCACTATTGCTTT
>JAPMLY010003801.1:0-10050 GCA_026401115.1 Tetraselmis chui | reverse complement strand
GATCTGTAGCCGCTGCCACCACGACCCATGCGTCTTGGAAGGAGATGAAACACGGTTGCATATATCCCAACTAAGGCAGAAATTACTCGAATGGGTCCGCATATTAGTGCTGGGCCGCTGGGGTACCTTAACCAGGTAGCAACAGCGTCCCGGCAGTGAATGTACTCATTGAAACCACAGACAGGGAAGGTGGGAGTTATTGTTTACAAGAAGAACCAAATGAGCACGGACAGGGAAACAAGAGGGCAACCAATTTATTATATTGATATAAATATAAATTCGAATTGATACAATAGCCTGTTCCTCGGGCTTCGGTTTTTTCCTCCTTTCTTCTTTTTGCTCGGTGGCCTCCAGTGCTTTTTATATTGTAACAATTGTTTTTATAAATACAATAGCAGCACAGCAGTATTGATTTTCGAAATCATGAGGTACAGCACGTACTGTACCCGTACATATTTACGACATAATATATTAATGAGACACAATATTATTCCGCATTTCATTCACCACTCGCTCTAATTTGTCCTTTAACGATAATGATACGAATTTCATCCGGTATAACTTTGTATATTGCTTGCTGCGGATATGTTCATTGTACCAATGGTACAGTACCTGTGAAATTACTGAATTACTATATAGAATTTTCCGTGATGCGTGGATGCCGTGAAATTCGGAATGATTAATATTAATTAATCAAGGCGGGGATAGTTGGATTTTCTGTTGGGCGATTAAGTTTTATGATATTATTGTTGATTGAAGTGGCGGTCTTTCTGAAATTAAGGGGGGGGGGGGGGGGGGGGGGGAGCAATTCCTTTTCAGACTTTTTTTCTCTCTCGGAGAATAAGCTTTTGAATTAATGGTGGTTGTCTCAAATCTGTCTCCCAGATAAACCCTAAGGCCAAGAACCCTATATTTCCAAAAAATCCTAAAACCCTGAACCTCGCAGTAATGTTGCTGCCTGGCTGCATTGCTCATATGTTGCTGCCCTGATAGGGCTGATGGTATGACCCCCACGTGTATTTTATAGTTCTCGCTGCATTTGCTCGCCAAATCCAATCGCGGTGATGATAGGAGATAGCTAGGTACAAAGACAGATGAAATATTTACTGATTTTGAATATGTAATGAAGATGTTATCGCAATTCCGTAAGGATTAGGTGTGTACACGGTGCTTAGGCTGTTGGGTTTTTATTTGTGCGTTTAGGTGGTGTGCTTTTTGGAGGATGCTATTGCCTTGTTGCCGTGTCGTTTTAGTGTTTGAAATTTATATTGCACAATCTATGTTTTTTCGAAGGGGGCTAAAACAAAAAGGGGGTGGGTTTTAGGGCTTGAAACCATAGACTTTAAATCCCTTACTATGTGCAAAACCCATGTCACATCTTCACAACGAGGCAATCATCATTTTTATAGTGAATCCTTTCACTGTCGGGAATCATGTCCAAATCCTGCAGAGCAACTGTTGATTGTAATCATTCTTTAATAGTCACTGCACGGATGGTGTAAAGAGTGAACTACCTATTTCGGAAATTCCAGAAGCTAACTATATTTCTGTACAATCTTGAATGGACATCGGTAAGGGCGAATAGATAAGCATGTCTCGCCGCGGGAGTCTCAACTGTAGTGAATCATTTGGTTAATATTAATCGGCGCGACAGTCCACAAGGACACATAGTCTGTACTTGGTGGAGTCGTGAAATCTTAGGAGGCTTACTCACGAGACAAAGAGCTGCACCACTAGTCTTGGCATTGCGAGGATTTTTTTTTTTTTTTTGCGTATCTGCATTGACGCGCTCAGAGTCTGCACACTTTTCAAGCTTAGGTGTCAATGATGAATGTTTACGGCTGGTGGGTCGCCTTCCGTGCCGTAGGTGGTTTGAAACGCAGGTGGTGGTCACGTGGGCGCACCAAGGCTAAGCACGCATCATGGATCAGAATGCAATGGTCCAGTCTATGATAGAGCAGCAAGTTCTCAGCGTTGCAAAGCAGCTTGAAGACCAGGTGGACAATCAGATGCAGAAAATGGAGAACCTGGACGAGGATGACCTGGAAGGCATTCGCCGCAAGCGCGTCGACGACATGAAGAAGATGCAGGCCAGAAAGCAGGAGTGGCTTGCGAATGGACACGGTGAGTACCGAGAAGTTCTAGGAGAGAAAGAATTCTTCAAGGAGATGAAGGGTGAGGAAAGGATGGTGGCTCATTTTTACCGTGACAATTGGCCGTGCAAGGTGAGGAGGCCCTTCACAGTACTTGCCTACGTCTCCGATTGACGTATTGCCGTAGTGCTGAAGACAATCCTCTCTTTCTCAGATATATTGCTACCCTCTCCCGTTCCGCTCTTTCTGATACCTTCCGTTCATGTCTGTTAGTGAATGATGGTTCCCATAGCCCATATCTTTTTGAAACCTTAATAGTCATGATTGACGCCTCAGGTGCTATCGTGCTGTGGTATTCTTCCGTAGGTGATGGACAAACACCTAAGCGTCTTGTCAAAAGCACACATCGAAACCAAGTTCGTAAAAATAAATGCGGAGAAAAGCCCCTATCTCGTGGAGAAACTCAAGATATTCATGCTCCCCACCCTAGCGCTGGTAAAGAAGGAGAAGGTCGTGGAGTATATCGTCGGTTTCGATCCATTCGGCGGCACTGACGATTTTCCAACTTCCGTTGTTGCGCAACACTTGGAAGCCCACGGTTGTGTCTTCCCCGATGAGACCCGGGCGCCCTCCTCATCAGCTCAGCAACAAAAAGTGTCGAGCATAAGGCGCGGGGGATATCAGAAAACGGAGTCTGACGAAGATTCAGATTTTGATGAGTGAGACTGCTACAAAGGTTAAATCCCCGTATTGGGATGTTTGTGTTAGCATATGGCGCATGGCTTTATTCTATTGCGTGCAGGGCCCCCAGCGCGTTATGGTTTTATATGGGGAATGAACGTGAACAAACCATGGGTAAGATTTGACGTATGTGTAAAAGTCTACATTTTAGGGTGGTGGGTAGTGACATGTGACTGGTGTCACGCCCGGGGGGCGGATGTAGGAATTATTCGACGCTACTCATGTCATGCAACGGCAAGACTGTGCCTCTTAACATACTGCTTCCTTTTTTCATTGCCGTGAGATTCATGTGTCCAGCTTGCTATGGCAAATGCATGAGCTGCATTGATTGCTTTGGTGTACTTCCATATATGGCTATGAATAAGAGGAATTACACCTTGCTACCGGATCGTGTTGACTGCAAGCTCCGTGGACATACTGATATTAAAACCACGCGGCCCATTATTATGCTACAGATGTCTATCATGTACTATTGGGAGAATGGTATTCGTCGTTACCGATACACTAACTTCTCGGGTCAACTGACAAAGACTGAGACTCCGCAACGCAACACTGTTTCAAGAGAGGAAATGGCTAATCGTGAGTGCCCACTTCGCTTCACCACAACACTCTGGTGAATAAACACAGGCGTTATCTTGTTGGTGCTTCCGCGTCTCCCACAATTGCATTCCTCTATAAGAAAGTCCAGCTATGCATTACGTTTAATATAGCTTCTCAAGAGCACTCCAGCGGCTTTGCTGCGCTGGAGCTGGAAGCCGAGAAGCAAGAAAAAGAAAAGGAGGAGGAGGACATGTGCGCTCATGCATTTATTCGTTGCTCTCTAAGGCAACGTGAAGCATGATTTATCCCTCAGATCGACCCACGGATGAGTTGCTGACATGACAGGTTCCTGGTCCAACTACAGGAATTCTCATAGATAGAGGTCGCCAAAATCGTGAATGTGGTTAAGCAAGCGAAGGCATGCAGATTGGAGGTGGTCCCTGTGGGAGCTGCTCAACACGTCAAGTTCACGGTGCGCTCCCTAGTACTATGGAATCGTCTGAGTTGGCATGTGCAATCAACTCCTCATAAACAAATTGCCGACAATTTATTATCGCACAAGCGTGAAATGATAGTTGTCATTTATGCATGGTGATGCAGTTTTACGGTTCGCGTCACTAATGCTCTCAATGTCAGCTGCAACATAATGACCGTGCTTGCGATACGCCTATGCTATATGTGTTCACAACTTATGACTATACAAATGATTGCCAAACACGCTTCGTTCGCCTCTTAGTTGGCATATAAAGTTTATTTGGATTGAAAGTATCGCACTATATGATAGGTGTTGATATTGGTCTACCCTTCTATTTTGCGTTTGGCAGGGGGTTGGCGACCGCACTACGGGAAGCAATACAAAGGTGGAAGAGACGGATATTCGCGGTGTTAAATCTTTTGGCAGCCCGTATGGCCCTTGCTAAGCGGATTATTCAGACGGTGTGGTTGTAATTGATTTGCCATACACTATTGTGATAGGCAAGGCAGTACCGGAAATTTCGCCAAAGGTGAGTGCATGGCATCCAAATCAACGGTAGGGGGCTCTACCTTTGACTCCCACACTTTATAAAAACGTATCCTACCGTCACTAAAAATAGTAATAAATTCCAAAGTACTACTAAAGTACTAATGAACCGCAAAATAGGGATGGGTCGGTAACTCGAATGAGCAACGCCGACCGTCTTCGCTCTGGGCCTGGCCTCCCGATGAGCGAGAGACAGGTGGACATAGGGCCCGTTGAACACCATGCACCGTCCACCTCTTCCTAACCGAGCCCTGCTCACCCACGTCAGTGGATCCGTAGAGACACCATACGGTACACACATCAAGGCGTAGCTTTCCAAAATTCAAATTCGGTCTCCCCGACAGCTCCCGCATTACCCATTTTGAAATTTAGCAACGTACCCGTCTTAGTGCTGCGGACCCTCGCAATCCGACATCGATTACAAAAAAATTCCCTCCACGGGACCCGCGCACCTCATCGCGCCCCACCGAGCGTCCGGACTTTCACGTCCGCCGCCAACATCCACCAAACCCAGATCCCATCCGACCAAGTCGTGTGCCGCCAACACACGAAACCTACCACGATCCCACCTCTCAACCCCATGACTGACCCGCGTTCTTTCACATCCTACTACTAACCCAATTTGGTCAATATGTCCTCAAACTCTAACCTCCCGCCCACGTACTGAATGGTGCTATTGCGGGATCGGTCCGCGAATGCGAACACTGCAGACCATTTCAACCCCCGGAGCCGTCTAGCCGGACATCCGCTCGCTCAATTCCTCAATGTGTCCCAACCACCCCCAACCGCCTAGCATGACTTGGGCACTGCACTAGAACCTTCACTTGGCCGAGGACTTCAAACGCCTCTGGTCCTCGCCGCCCCCAAGTTAACCATTGACATGGGACGGGCCGCTGACTTCTCGGCCCGCATTGTCGACTCGTACCTACTCATGCCAATATTCCATCCCCCCCCCCGTCACCTTACTAGCTTCAAGTTACACGGTGTATTTCTTCGAGAATCGACTCATTCATCGGACTCGTTGCTCTCGGTCTGCTCAGTAGCCCGCCGATGGCTCCTCGAAAGCCTAAACCGGATCGACGACCTCCCCGCTCGAACTAAAAATATAATCATCGACCTGGAGCTCACCCACCAAACGCGATGGACAAGGAACACCGCTCGCACGATCCACACGACCATGCCCCCGCATTTCGACAACATCCCCCCCCCCCCGCCCGTCGAACTCGCATCGGCCTTTCATGAGGATCGATTGTACATCCCCACTTCTTTCACGGCGGTGAGCATGCTATTTCACCCAACTTAACAACATCGTGAATAACTCCGATCGGCCGGTCCGGCGCCGCCCCGCGCAGCAGCCATCCCTCACATGTTGGCCACTTTGACTCACCAGAAAATTGAGTTCCTCAGAGATGTAACGGTCCCCGAAGTCTTAGGTCTCTCCGCGTTAAACTCAGCTCCCCCTCTTCATAACTCTCTCAAGCCCTGAAACCATCGCCTTTGTACACGACTTTCTCACCGACCGCCTCGCGATCGAGCTAGCGCTCATCTGGACTGCTCACTCGCCGTCTTGACCTCCCAAGTCGAGGACCTCCCGGAATCGACCGAGTTCCTCCTCGAGTTTGCGGACGCCTTTCAACTAGTGGACAACCCGACCCCGATCAAAGACGACCCTTCCTCCTTCTAGGTAAATATCCTCCACCTGCTCAATAACCCCATTCATTCACAATCATGCAACGTACCCCTACACACATCCCACAATTCACTTCACACCCCCGTATCCCCAGCCTCCCACCTTCACATTATCACCATCACACTCCCCTTGTCACTAGTCACGTCCCATGCACCTCATGAGCGGCCACTTGCCTCACCACGGTCCTCATCATGTCACAACAAACCCTCTCATTACCTTGCATTGACGCTGACGGCGCCGTACCACCCACACACTGGCTCTCAATTCTCCTACACAAAACCACACGCGAATACACACTCCTTCACTCCCCTTCACATACCCTTCCCCACTACATCTTTGACCTCACTAGACACACCTCCCTACAGAAATTCCCGGATGGCTCCTACTACCACTCACACCCCTCCCCTTCCCCCATTATCGCTACCAACATCCAAATCTCCCTCACCACCGAAATGTACAGCATACTCATACCCACCAACGGCACTGCCACCATCCCCCTTAGACACACATTCGTTCACATAGGCTCACACACCCATGCCTCTTGTACACTTAACAACATCAACCCCCACCACCACTCCACATTCGGTAGGGCCCGCCTTTGGGACCCTATCTTCATTATCACCCCCTCTCCCCAACCATTCAACATCTCAAAACACATTAACACCCTTTACCGCAACCCGCTTGCTCTGCTCCTCCTTTGGACCCGGCAACACGTACAACAAGTGGCAACTCGAGACCTCCGACTCCTCGATTTTGATGGACGCGGACGACGACACCCCCTTCGACCTTGACTCCCTCCCCAACATCCAACTCCCGTCCTTCCCCACCCACCCCACCACGATACTCCCCGGCGCCCCCCACCCCTCGAAGAAACGCCGCTCCACCTCCCCAACCCCATCCGCTCCGACAACCCCACCGTCACCTTCCCACCATGTTAGCACTAGCTTCCCGTTGCCTGGTACTTATATACAAGGTAGCTATTTGTCATCCTAGTACTTAGTGTTATGCTATTAGCGGTTCTCGATTCCCTATTAGTGGCGGTCGGCCGGCCATGCCGGTGCCTTCGCCGGCCGCCATCTCTATTCTCTCACTTCTCTAATCACCACAGCCGCCCCCCCTTGTGGGGCCAGCACGACCTCCGTGTAACTATCCGTTCCCAACTCTAACAGGTTAAGGGCCCTCCACCATGTTACACTAGAGAACAGCGTGTGTAAAGCGCTCGGCGCCACGCTAGTCGTACCTACTCCCACGTAAAAAAGAGTAGAATGTGTGTAAAGCGCTCGGCGCCACGCTAGTAATTCATCGTCCAACCGACACCACGCTTCGCCTTCGAGTTGGTTGTACGCGATTGTCCTACCATCGTCTCCCACGTAAAAAGGAGAAGAGCGTGTGTAAAGCACCCGGCGCCACGCTCGCCCCACCCAACTTCCAGTATTACCTAGCCTTCACCCTACCGATGCTCTCGACAGAATATAGTTTTTAAGACCAACCCGCGAAAATTCGGCCCGCGCGTACTTTGATTAGCATCGTTCTTGTTTTTTTCCGATGCAACGCCGCAACGCTCACCTAACTTAGCGAGGAACCTAACTTTCCCACCGCGAGAGGGGGGAGTCAACAAGAGCGCCCGTCTATGCTTTTGCGTGCTTACACGCTCCTAACGGCCTTGTTGGCTTTGCTTCTTCCTTGCCGATCTCTCTCATGTGTCGGCTAATTCGCCCGGGGACAGGTTTTCGCGCTACAAGGTCAGTATAGTATATACATTACACAATACATTTGGAACCGCTTCTTATCGGTAACTCGCCGGTAGCGGCACGTTCTTGTGAGCGCATGTCGCTACACCTACCCGGATTGAGACACACGCTACATGCACTACACCTTCGACCAACATGGCACCTTATTCGACGCAAGCTAGGACAACGTCAGCACCTCGGCTACCTTGAGGGGAGGTGTTAGCATTGGCATCCCGTGGCCAAGTACTTATGTACAAGGTAGCTACTTGTCATCCTAGTACTTAGTGTTATGCTATTAGCGGTAAAAGAAAAATTGGAAATTGGAAATTAAACACAACATGTGCCGGCAAACTGGACCGACTGTCTTCTCTCGGACCTCTCTACCAAGCCATACAGGACTTATTAGCGAGTTTAGCCCGGGTCTCTTCGACCAGGTACACCTATCGACACACCTATCTGCAATGTGTGTCGATGTTCCTCGGGAGTTAAAAACTGTAAGCAACCTCAGTAATTGCCACAGTCCCCCCGCCTAAGCAGTAACAGCGTAATAATTTTGTAATCAAGAAAAACAGATCTAAAAATAAATCCACTTGTCGAGAAATGCAAAACTAAACTGCTGCTCGACCTTCACGATGCTCGGCCCGCTCCCACCGAACCGGGGTGCCGACCAGCCGAGGCCGGTCGGCGTTCGGGAGGGACGACGGTCTAATCTAGCTCCCGCGTGACTTCGGTCTTGCCGAAGAAAGGAGGGGAAAGGCTGGCAAAAAACCCCTCCTCGCGTGGTCGCTCGTCGATCCCGCCGCCCCATCCCGTAAGCCCCGCCAAGGTCGCCGCCGCATCCGCCGACGCGACGGTCCTCCTTGTCGAGGTCCCCCGTCACCTCCAGGGCAGGTGGGGGGGACCGAGACACATAGACATAGAAAAAATGGGCGCTCCTGCCTCCGCACCTGAATTTTCCCCGCTCATTTCCCCGGTTTTTTCTCTGTCTGGTACCCGGGTACCTGTCAGGTAGTCCGGCCTGCGTCCGTACCCTCCCCCCCTCTGATGCGCGTCCACCTAGCAGACTTTGTTGAAACAGGGGCCTCCGCGCTCACCCGGGCCCCCCCGCAAGGGTCTCGTCTATCCGGTAGTGGGTATCGAGGAGGGGGGGGGGGGTCAGGTCGCCGTAGCCGGATCCGTCGGGCCGCGGGTGCACGGAAATTAGTCAAAACCCTCCGTACGGGGTTTTCCGGAGGCGCCGACCCGGAGGGTCGTCGTCGCCAGATCTTGTCGCTCCTTCCGTCGCGACAGGCCTCCTTGCCGCCCGAGCCTACCCCCCCCCCCCCCCCTCGGGAGATGTATCTCGTCGGCGTGGCGGCTCGCTAGTGAGCGCCCTACCCTGGTGTTGCTCCCCAACTAGCTCGACGCCGGGTACGGACATTAATTTAATTATCCAAAAAGCCCTCCGTACATGGCTTTCCGGCGGCGGCTGATCCTGAGGATCGCCGCCGCCTCACATAGCCGCTCCTCCGCCTGCGACCTGCCACCGGCCTATGCCATGTCTTGCTTCCCCCCCCTGAGAAGTGTCGACCGGCACAGGGCTGGTAGGCGGCTAGCGAGCGCCCTTTCCTGGCGCTGCTTCCCGGCTGGCCACCACCGGCTCCAATACCCACCCCCCGCCGCAGATTCGGCCGTACCCTCCTCGCAATCAGACGCTCCTGAAGTACAGGCCCCACCCCCTCGAGGAAGGGCTGTTCTTAGTAGTATATGTACGCGAAAAAACATATCGGACGGCCCGAGCGGGAGATCTCGGTGCCGGTATTGCACAGAAATTATTTTTTCAAAAGCCCTCTGTACATGGCTTTCCCGACAGCTGCTGATCCCGCGGATCGAGCTGTCGGCCCTCTTAGCCCCCTACCGTGCCAGGCCTGGCACGGCTACGGGGTTTCCAGCGCCCACCACGGGGAGGTGAGGGGATGCCGGCGGGCCTGCGAGCGCACCCCCCTCCGGGGCCGCCGCCGCTGCGCCGCCGGCGGGCGCCTATTAGCGGTACTCTATTCCCTATTAGTGGCGGTCGGCCGGCCATGCCGGTGCCTTCGCCGGCCGCCATCTCTCTCCTCTCACTTCTCTAATCACTACAGCCGGCACCTATGTGGGGCCGGCACGACCTCCGTGTAACTATCCGTTCCCTACTCTAACACACCCCCCTTCCCCGAGCACCGGCCCACCTCAACAAGCCGAACCCCCCTCCCCATA
>JAPMLY010003798.1:0-12905 GCA_026401115.1 Tetraselmis chui | reverse complement strand
TTTTCGTGGTGTTTGCTATGGCTGTGGTAAGAGGGGCCATCGCAGGTCCGAGTGCCCCGTCAACAACACCGGAGGTAACTCTGCGCAAGAGGACTCCCCGGTTGCTTTTCCGGCGGTCATGGACGTGACAGCCACCCCTGCGAGGCCATTCTCCGAGGCTCGACACATGTTCGAGCGCGATGGGGAAACGTGGATGTGGTTGGCCGACAGCGGCGCCAGCCATCACATGACTAGTGTACGCAGTGACTTCTGTGAGTATCGAGCGCTCACCGACCGGCTTTGGGTGAAGGGTATCAGCGCCCGCGCTGTTGGAGTGGGCTCGGTCCGCATCATTGTGAAGGCTGAAGATGGAGAGGAGATTCCTGCCACGCTAAAGAATGTGCTCCACGTTCCTGAGCTATCCCGTCGCGCGTCGTGGTCTTACCATCGGCTTTTCAGCCTCACCCAAGCTCGGCGACAAGGTCATTCTGTGGTGTTAGCTGATCCCGTGGACCACCTTCGTCTTCATGCCGGTCATGGTGGTGGCGTGGTGGTTCCGTTGGAGCGCGCGCATTTGTTGGTGTGGTTGCCGGCGCGGGTTGCTTCGTCGAATCCTACCGCTTCGGTCGCCACTGCGCCATTGGAAAAACGGTTGTGGCATTCCCGACTCGGTCACCTTGGCGAGTCACAATTGGACGGGCTCTTGGCCACTGAGGTGGAGGGTGTGGCGTTTTCTGCGTCGGAGAAGTTGGGCTTCTGTGAGACGTGTGCTGTGTGTAAGTCACACGTCCGCCGTATCTCTCGTGAGCCGGCTGACCGGAACGTTGGTGTCTTTGAGGTCCTCGGCTTAGACTTCTGCGGTCCTATGAGTGTTCCATCCTTGGGAGGACGGCGGTACATCTTGTGTGCGGTTGATTTCCGGAGCCGTTTCATGCTGCATGATGCGGTCCGCTCCAAGGATGAGGCTCCCGCCTCGTTCCGTCGCATGTTGACTACCATCCGCTCTCTTGGGCACACGGTTCGTCGTCGTAGGGTGGACAATGACACGGTGTTCTTAGGTGCTGCCTTCCGAAACCTCTTGGATGAGTTCAACATCGCTGTGGAGATCACTGCCCCTTACGCGCATTGGCAACATGGCCGGATTGAGCGGCAGTGGGGGACATTGGTCCCGATGGCGCAGTCAATGACCCGGCAAGCCGCGCTGCCTAAATCGTATTGGGCTCTAGCGATGGCCGCTGCGGTGCATGTCCGCAATCGTGTGCATAGTAGCGGAGCCGGCGGTGTACCTTTCACCTTGGCGACCGGTAGACGAGCTGATCTGAGCTCCATGCGGGTCTTCGGCTGTCCGGCCTATGTCCACGTTGACAAGTCTCAACGCCGCAAACTTGACGATCGCGCGTGGAAGGGTGTCTTTGTGGGCTATGCTTCCGAATCCCCTGCGTGGTTGGTGTACAATCCTGCTACTCGTCGGGTGGTGAGCAGCCGTAACGTGGTGTTCGATGAGGCTGCAGTTCTCTCCATGGGGGAGAGCAATGCGGAGCAACGCACTGATGATGAAGAGGACAGCATCCCGCGCACCATGTGTAGCGAAGAACGGGATACACCTTTGGGGGAGTCGCCACTACGGGAGTCGCGGCAGCATTCCGGGTCGACGGAAGATGAACGGGACATGCATTCGGGGGAGACTCCACGTCCAAGGTATAATCTTCGATCCACTGCCGCACCACAGCAATGCGTACCCAGTCCAAGGTATAATCTCCGTTCAGCGGGCGCTTCGGGAGATGGATGGACTACGGGAAGTACAGCGGCTATTAAGTCAGCCAGCAGCCCGACCGTTCAAGGGCCGGTGTCATACAAGCAAGCGCTGAGGAGTCCCCAATCGGGGGAGTGGGAGGCAGCTATCAAGAGCGAGTACGACTCACTTGTATCTCGGAAAACCTGGACATTGGTCGCTTGTCCTACCGGTCGCAAACTCGTAGATTCCAAGTGGGTGTTCAAGCTGAAGCGCGATGCCAATGGACAGATTGCAAGGTACAAAGCAAGACTTGTGGCTCGCGGGTTTACTCAGGAGAAGGGTGTGGACTACCACGAGACCTTCGCTCCCACAGTGAGGGTGATTTCTATTCGAACGTTGCTCGCGCTTGCTGCTTATAATGATTGGGAGGTGGAGCAGCTTGATGTGGTGACGGCATTTTTGGAGGCCGATATCGAGGAGGAAATCTACATGAGGCAGCCGGAAGGATTCCGTCACTTCGACATCAATGGAGAGGAGCGAGTGTGCTTGTTGAAGAAATCATTGTATGGCCTCAAGCAAGCTCCTAGGAACTGGAATAAGACCATCACAGCATGGCTAAAGGAGTATGGCTTTACCCAATCCAAGGTGGATCCCGGCATTTACGTCTTCATCAAGGAGGGTGAGCTTTATGTCTTGGCGTTGTACGTGGACGACAGCATCATCGTCGGACCAGCGGGTAGCTTCATCGTTGGGTTCAAGTCGGCTTTCGGCGAAAGGTTCAACGTGCAAGACCTCGGTCCAATGTCTTGGTTGCTTGGCATGACAGTCGAGCGTGATCGTGGCAGCCGCACCATCAGGATTGGACAACAACAATACGTCTTAGATATGTTGGAGCGCTTCAACATGATGGGCTGCAAGCCGGTGGGCTCACCTATGGCGGTCGATGCTTTGAGCAATTGTGTGGAGACGTCGACATCAAGGTTGCCTCCCGGTCTAGTGCCGTACCAAAGCTTGATCGGCAGCTTGTTGTACGCTTCCGTAAGCACACGGCCCGACATCACCATGGCTGTTAGCCACCTTAGTAGGTACATGTCCGACCCCTCTCAGTCACATTGGGAGCAAGCCAAGAGGGTGCTCCGCTACCTCAAGGGGACCGCAGATTCATTCTTGATGTACGGTGGCGCACCCTCATCAAAGGTGGTAGGATGGTCAGATTCTGACTACGCGAGTGATATTGGCGAGCGGCGCTCTCGCACGGGGTATGTGTTTATGCTCAACGGTGCAGCGGTGAGCTGGAAAAGTCAGCGGCAACAAACTGTGGCGTTGTCAACAGCGGAGGCAGAGTATATGGCGCTGACTGCGGCCACTCAGGAGGCGATGTTTTTGAAGCAACTACTCCACGAGTTTCACCAAGACTCCGGGTCTCCCATCACAATTCACCAGGACAATCAGAGTTGTATTGCACTCAGCAAGAATAGCATGACGACCGGACGCAGCAAGCACATGGACGTGAGGTACCACTTCTGTCGGGAGAAGGTAGAGAGCGGAGACATCGAGGTGCAATATTGTGCGACGGAGAACATGCTTGCTGATGTGCTTACCGAGTCATTAGTGAGTGCAAGGCACGGCAAGTTGTGCAATGCCATCATGGGATTGCCTGCGTAGCAAGGGGGAGTGTTGCGAGACATGGTTTTGTGTGGTAATCAAGTTGCTACACAGCAATGTTGGTCGAGTAGCATCGTGATAGTACGGCTGTGACTCAGCACAATAAGATGATAAGCCAATCAACAATAGAGAGGATTAGGTTGCTGATGGTGGCAAGTTGCTGAGCGTTAGATATCATCTAAAGGCTCAGAATATATGTTGGCGTGTGCTCACCACAAGGTGAGTGCGTGTCCTGTGATAGGCAAGTGCTAGGCACTTGCTAAGGGTGAGATGACATGCAGTGTCACTCACCGAGTGTAAGCATTCCTTATTGCCCCCTCAGCTTTGACACATTTCCTGTAAAATGGGTGGCGCCATGAACGGAAGGGGGGACACCGCCTAAAAGTAAGGCATTTATATCTTCGGGGGATGTAGCGAAATGACGCACAAAACCATTAAACTCTGGGGCTAGCGCCCCAAAATTACGACGGTACCTCCCCGGGGGGGAGTAAAACCCCCGACCACACTTGGAGAGGTTGGACATAGGTGGTTCACGGTCTAGCCCTGACTTGTAAGTTCCATGTTTGACATAGTTGGGAGGGCCCAGAGACAGCAGCCGGCGCATCCGGCCTTTGGTGAAAAACCGGCGCATACGGTACATGTTGTAAACAATTTCAATTTCAATTTCAATTTCAATTTCAATACGACGGTGGTATTCCCAACGTGGGCATTCAAGCAAAATATGTTCTATAGATTCATGAACATCCCCGCCGCATGCATGACAATGATGGATAAAACGTCCAGGCATGGCATGAATACGGGCAAGACGACGGGTTGTGGGAAATACACGCGTACGAAATTGAATCATAATGTGTAACCCTGCAACGGCCCCCGCGGGAATGCCCGTGCCGTATTGTGGCAATGGGTTCCCAACATATGAGGCATGGGAATAGATACTCCACGTATTAGTACATGTCGGCGATGATCACTCGAGTCGACCCCGTACCGCTGCTTTAACTAGGTTAGATGCCACGCGTGGTTGCAAAGACCTCCATGCGGGTGGGACGCGTACGTTTTGGGCTAATTCCGCGATAACCCTAGAAAAACGATCCCGCCACCGCACGGTCCCAGACGTCCAAGTATTTGGGCGCATACGACTAGGTTGGCGCACTAGATCGCTTAGGCATGTATTTAGGGTGGGCGCTTTCAGGAACGCCCTAGTCCTAGCCGTTGCTGCCATTGCTTCTGTGGGCGCTATTCCTAGCTCCCGTAGTAGTGGCGCTGTGGCCACCCCAGGGGCCTTTGCACCCACCTCAACTAGGCGCCTCAAACATTGATTTAATATAGTTTGTAATCTATTGACGCCGCTAGTCGAATCCATCCCCCATACTTCAAACCCGTAAGTAAGGACCGGCGGCGCCCGCCGGCGGCGCAGTGGCGGCGGCCCCGGAGGGGGGTGCGCTCGCAGGCCCGTCGGCACCTAACTCTACCTCCACGCGGTGGGCGCTGGTAACCCCATAGCCGTGCCATGCTTGGCACGGTAGGGGGCTGAACGAGGTACCGACAGCTGCGATCCGCTGGATCAGCAGCTGTCGGGAAGCCATGTACGGAGGGTTTTGGAAAAACATAATATCCGTACTCCGGCACATGGATCTCCCGCTCGGCCTGTCCGATATGTCTTTTCCGCGACTAAATACTCGCAGATACTCTCCCGACGATGGGGCGGGGGCGGCGTCTGCGAAATATTTTTTGGCGAAAAGGGGTACGGACGGATTAGCGGAGGGACGAGGGTGGTGGAGCTGGCGGCGGACAGTTGGGAAGCAGCGCTAGGGACGGCGCTCGCTAGCAGCCGCCAACCCTGCGATAGCCTTAGGTCTCCCCTGGGGGCGAGGCCTGCTGCTGCGCAGGACGGAGGTTGGTCGCAGCCGGAGGAGCGGCACCGTCTGGCGGCGGTGGTCCCTAGGATCGCCCGCCGCCGGAAAAGCCCGGTACGGGGGGTTTTGGGAAAAATTCCCGTACCCACCATCTTTTGAGGACCGGCGACTCGATCCCTGTGCTCTTCCAACCCCTCCCCTAGTCGGTACCCGGTTATCGATAGGCTGCCTCAGGCAGTGTGCCTAGGGTTATCGTAACGGCACACTGCTCGTAAAGGCGGCCCCCTAACAACGTAAACCACCGGGGGAGGGCACGGACGGCCACAGCGCGATCATATAGGTGTTGGAAACAGACGGGAAAAGGACTGGGGACAGGAAAAAATCTGGCTCGGGGGCAGGAGAGCCAGCCGGACACCGTCTGCAGCCTAGTTCTTTTTTCTTCTCAGCCCCCGAAGGAGGAGAGAAGACTCGGCTAGGTGGAGAGCTGCGTCGAGAGGAGCGGCTAATACCTCGGGCGGGGTTGAGCACGTATCAAGGCGGGACCGACGACGACCTATGCGAGGGGGGTTTTTCACCTGCCTTTCCCCCCAAGCTCCGGCACGACCGGAGTCGCACAGGAGCCGAGGTCAGGCAGGTTCGCCTCGACCAGCTCAATCTGAGCAGCCTTGTTGATCAGCGACCCCGCAGCGGCTGGAGCAGGCCGCGTATCGTGGAGACTAGCGACATCTTTTATTTCATATTGTATGCAAAAAACAAATACGTATGGATCAGAAAATAATAAATACCTTGATACGGGTATGTTTTAGACGGTATCGTTACTGCCATTGGAGAGGTTGGGATTAGTGGTTCACGGTCTACCTCACGCTTAGAAGTCCAACAACAAGTTGAGCATAGCAAAAGGGGGGGCCCAGAGACTCCAGCCGGTTTTACTGGTATTGGAGTAAAATATTTCAATTTCAATTTCAATAAGGACCGGCAATATGCAGGTCTTAAGCACCGAGGTGAGTACATTAATGGGGATATCCCGCCCTCCTAACACCCAGTCGAGCGCTT
The DNA here is from genome assembly GCA_026401115.1 of Tetraselmis chui. Classification (NCBI taxonomy): domain Eukaryota; kingdom Viridiplantae; phylum Chlorophyta; class Chlorodendrophyceae; order Chlorodendrales; family Chlorodendraceae; genus Tetraselmis; species Tetraselmis chui. Next base: position 6,620 of record JAPMLY010003798.1, on the reverse strand, counting down.
CAACGGCGCGCCTACTTTTGTTTACCCTATCGCCCACGATATTTCGCATACTTAAATCCGAATTTATCAACGCGCCTAAATATCTATACTCAGATACAATCGGTACCCGTCCCTCCCCGAGTTGCCACGGTCGGCTTGTTCGCTTAGTGCGACTACATCGGAGTGGCAGCCTAGCGCCATTACCCCGCATTTGTTAACACCGAATCCCATATAGTGGTCCTCCGCCCATTGGGAAAGGTGGGCGAACATGGCATGCAAGTTATCGAGCGATGGCGCAAGGCCCACGGTGTCGTGGGCGAATAATTGGCCCGGCACCCTTAACGGTTGCCTAGAGTCAAGCATGTCAACGCAACCCGGCAACTCGCACCCTAATCCTTCAATCCCGTCAAATCTATCATTAATAAATATGTTAAAGAGGATTGGGGATGCTGGGCACCCTTGTCGCAGTCCACGCTCTATTGGAATGGGGTCGGATAATACGCCCGGGGCCTCTCCAGTTTTTACTTGGACAATGCTATCCCTATATAGAGCTTTAAGGAAGGATAGCACATGTCCCGTAATCCCAATATCCCATTAGCCTTTAGTTTAGAAAATAGAAGTTCATGAGGGATAGTATCGTATGCTTTCCGTACATCTATAAACCCCGCATACGTGGGTAACCCTAACGCATGGCGGCGGCCTGCGATATCAAATATGCTCGCGACTTGCAAGGGGCACTCCTCCCCTGGCATAAATCCTTGTGAGGTGCTACTTTGGTTAGGCTAAGTTGGCAACCTTAGACTAATAGTAGAAACTAATCTCTGGATCTAATTATACAACGTAGAGAGAATTAGTCAGATTGTCTTAGGAACAGGGTTTCTTACAGTCTGGGTGTGGCGTAAATCTGCTCTGTACCGGTCTGGGTTAAGGCTAGGGATCAAGTGAATTTTGTCGATGTTGATGGTAATGATATTTTGAAACGTCGATGTTGATAGTATTGATATCTTGGATTGTCGATGTTGATGAGGTTGATAATTTGGAATGTTGACATCGATAGCAATTTAAGCCAATATTATTGCCGATGTATCGATATTTCGGACGATATCTCGATACATCGGGCTTAGATAATCAATATTTTCCAATTGTTTTGATAATTGATGGCATTGATACTAGCACTACAACCATCGTGTCGGTATCAATGTCGCAACCTATCACATCGATGGCACCATCAGCGGGTGGTGATGACACTATCGACGATGCATCGATGGCTGATCCCTAGCCTTAGTCTGGGTCTTTCCCTCGGCCAGTAAGTCCCCGTCTTGAATATCCACGCCTCAAGTATTCTAGAAACAGCCTTAGAGCGTGTAGCTTGTGCTATCTGCTAACTAAACCAAACTATTACTAGCCATACAAATTATCTGAGATTATCTGTATAGTTTATCTAACCTTATCGCACTAGCTCTTACAACTATCCCCAGACGAACTATCGAGAAGAGATACTGCTAGTAACTCTGGAAAAAACGTATCCTACCGTCACTAAAGACAGTAAAACGATCCAAAGTACTACTTAAGTACTACTGAACCACATAACGGGGATGGATCGGTAGCTCGAATGAGCAACGCCGATCGTCTTCGCTCTGGGCGTGGCCTCCCATCGAGCGACTGACTGGTGGACAAGGCCGTAGAATTACTGGTACCATCCACCTCTCCCCACTCGAGCCTAGCTCACCAAGGTCAGTGGATCCGTAGCACCAACATACGGTACACATTCAAAGGCGCAGCTTCCGGTGATTTGAATTTCATCCCCCCGACAGCTACCGCGCCAACCACTTCGAAAACCACAAATGTACCCGACACATTACTGCGACACACCAAAAAAAAACATCGCTTACAAAAAGCCTCTTCCCCGGACGGCGGCGCGCCACATCGCGCCCCTCCGAGCGTCCTGACGTCCCGGTCCGCCGCCAACATCCATCAAACCCACGTCCCATCGGGCCTGGTCGCGTGCAGCCAACACGCGCACTACTCTCAAAAACCTACTCAAAACTCCACACTCAACTCCACTACTTATCTCCACCACTCGGAAACCTACTCGATCGCTATGTCTTCGACCCCTACCCCCCTCCCCCCCCCCACCTACAGGCATGCGCTTCTGCGGGATCCCCCACCGCAAGGCCGCTTCACGGACCTCTACCACCCCAGGAACAAACTCGCAGGACACACGTTGACCCCGTTTCTCACCTCCTACCAACTAACCCACCCCCAACAGATTATGGGCACAGCTCTGGACCCCCTCCCTCTCCGTCGTGGACTCCAGACCCCCCTGGTCCTGACTCCCCCCCGGTCAACCGCGGCCATGGGATAGGCCGACGACTTCTCCACCCGTATGATCGACTCGTTCCTCCTTACATGCCAGTACTCCACCTCCCCCTCCCACCTTGCTCGATTTTGGATCCACGGCGTCTTCTTGCCGGATCCGACCCACCCCGATCCGATCACGTCGGCCTGCTCGGTGGCCCGCCGCTGGCTCCTCGAGTGCCTCAACGACCTCACTGATCTCCCCAACCGCATTAAAAATATAATCAGACGGGAACTCGCCCACCACACTCGATGGACCGCGAAAACCACCCGCACACACCACCCCACAGCACCAAAATGCGACGATACCACACCCCTACCAGACGATATGCGTACGAGCTTTCAAGAAATTCGCATGGCTATTCCCACCTCATGCATAGCGGTAGGCCTCATGTACCAACTCGCTTCACGCCAGCGTGAATTCCGTTCGGCCGGTCGAGTGCCCCCCTCTGCAGCCTCCTCCCCTTCGCTCATGAATAAACTACGACAGCAGAAAATTCACTTTCTACGCGATGCCTCAGCTCCTGAAGTTTCAGGCCGAAGGGTGAAAATCCGCTCCCCCCTGTTCCCCGGTAACACCGGCCAAGAAACAGTCGCTCTACTACAGGACCTACTCACCTCCGACCTCGCGATCGCACTCACCTCTGCCGGATCAACCCCCACAATCCACCCCCAGTGCAGAATCGAAGACCTACCTGAGCCGGCTCAGTTCATCCTCCAGTTCGCGGACGCCCTGCAGCCGCTGGACACTTTCACCCCGATCGAGTCCGACCCATCCTCCTTCTGGGTAAATATCCTCCACCTGCCCAATAATCCCATTCATTCACAATCCGGCCATGTATCCCTTCACATATTTTCATATTCACCCCATGAACCCGTACCCCCCAACCATCACCTTCACACCATTACCATCACACCCCCCCCCGTCACAGGCCACGTTCCAGGCTCGTCCTCGGCTGACACCTGCCTCACCACAGTGCTCATTCAGTCCCGCCACTCCCTTTCCCTCCCTTGCATCAACTCAGACGGCACCATCCCACCCACACACTGGTTATACACACTCTTATCTCAAACAGCCACAGAATATATAACCCACCACACCCCCACATCCGCCCCCCCCCCCCCAACACCCCCTCAGCCTCTCTCACTACACAACCCTGAAGAAATTCCTTGATGGCTCCTACTTCCGCTCACACCCCTCCAACTCCCCCACCATCACCACCAGTATACAGATATCCCTCAGCACCGAAATGTATTGCATCCTCATCTCCACTAACGGCACAGTCACCATTCCCCTCACCCACACATACACCCACAGAGGAGCACGCATACAGTCAACCTGCACCCACATCATCACCCTGTTGTAAGTAATATCGCATACGTATTAGTTGCAAATAGCTATTGTAAGCTACTCTAGATATTATTAGTACATGTCTAGATCGGACATACCGATAAACTGTTTGACTCGGTACGGAGCTGTCGCTAGGCTGCAGCTCACTCACTTCTTCTTTTGTCCCGACACCACGCATGTAGGCTGGTTGTCGCCGTAACTGTTCCGTTTGCGGGACTGTGACTGTAACTACGTTTGCGTAAGTTAGCTTCCACACTAACTGTGTTTGCATGGTTCAATAGGTTATGGGCCCCCACCTCACGTCACTCACGCGCGACAACCTTGTTCGGCGAGCTGCGATCGACAGCTCTCCCGCAGAAGGCAAGTTTCTATAGGCACCTAGTACTTTCAACTTGTAGTCGGCGGTATCGCCAGTATAAACTGCGATTTAAAACCTGCCACCACCCCTCTTAAGTCAGCCACTCGACGGCGATAGCCACCCACCCACACCGACGCACTCGTCGTGTGTGGAAAGGGTGCACACATGTCCAAGCTGGAGAACGGGGGGGCGCACTATCGGGTGAATACGCATCCATAGGTTGCACGCCAACCGTAGCTTACCTTTTTTATTTTTATATTATCTTAGCGACTCAGCCGCTTGCGCAGCCCTCCATATGTCCTGGCCTTGGCCTCGACTTGGGGGAGGATACCGCAAGGTGCTTTGAGACACCCCGGGGCTACAGGCCGAGGGATCGGCGGGCATTAGGCCGTCTCTCTGAAACCACTGTTAGGCACGAGTCCGGCTAGCGGTTTTTACCACTGCCTGTTTTTTATTCAGCTCTTTCTTTTTCGCCCTCTATCGAAATGGCGCCGAAAACTCGCTCTGCCGACTCTCCGCCTGTTTCGCCTCCTCATTCCCCTGACCCATGCTCTCAGCAGAGCAATCTCGATCCCACCCAGGGTATTATCGCGCTCCTTCTTGAGCAAATGACGCTCCTTGAAGCTTACCTCGACTCGCGGGCGGCCGCCATTGGTGCTCTTCTTGCTGCGGTTGCTAATCCGCACCCCTCTGTCGCTCAGCGCCGCTACGATGCTCAGCTCGAACCCTTTCGGGACAGCCACGTAGTGCACACCCTCCCCCTGCTTGTGCATCCCTAGCCTGGCTACGCCCCACCGGACGCACAGTCGGTCTTCGCTGCTGCTATTGCTGCAACTCGTGTTGGCGACCCCGCCGTCGCACAGCGCCGTCCCGATGCGCCCCGCGAGCCCTTGCGTCCCGAGCTCGTGGTTGAACACCTTCCAACACCCCCCCAATACCCCCCCGCTAATTCTGCCCTACACCGCGACCCCTCGCGTCACGACCTCGCGGTTGAACAACTCCCGCCACCCCCCCCCTACCCCCCCGCTGGATATGCCCTTCACCACCCCATACCTCCCATCCCGGAGGCGCCCTCTCACGGCGTCCCCCCCTCCCGTGACCACCCGCATCCGTACGCCCCGCCGCCTTCCATGGCCGGCCGCTCTCCCTTTCCCGGTGGCCCACCTCCTCCCTTCCATGGACAACATTCTTCCCCAGCCCAGCGTGGCGACCACACCCCCCGTGGCCGTCATCGCCCCACCATTGACCCCATAGTCATCGGCCGAGCGGCACACGCAGCCCCCGACTTCGACAAAGACGTCTACCTCAGTCTCCTGGGCAGCCCCCAGTACGCAACCGTCTGCACGCGCCCCGCTGTCTCCACGGTCTTGCGCATCCTTGGCTCCGCTCAAGCCTCACCCACGGAGGCACATTGGCAGCCTCTGCAAAAGGTCCTCCGCTACCTTCATGGCACCATCGACATGCGCCTGACGTTGGGGGGGGGCATGGACCACAGCCTCCAACTCATGGGCTTTGCCGACACTGACTGGGCCAACGACAGCAGCACCCGCAAATCTTGCTCCGGCTATCTCTTCACCCTCGGACGCGGGCCAATCAGTTACAAGATCAAACAACAGACTTGTGTGGCTCCATCCACGTGTGAAGCCGAGTACTACTATGTGGCTGACATGCTCACCAAACTCCTCCCAGGACCTGCACTGGCAAGACACCGAAGTGCGATCCTTGGAGGACAAGACCCAATGCAACGCTTCATCCCGTAGCTACCTGCAGGGGGAGTGTTGAAGTAATACCGCATACGTATAAGTTGCAAATAGCTATTGTAAGCTACTCTAGATATTATTAGTACATGTCTAGATCGGACATACCGATAAACTGTTTGACTCGGTACAGAGTTGTCGCTAGGCTGCAGCTCACTCACTTCTTCTGTTGTCCCGACACCACGCATGTAGGCTGGTTGTCGCCGTAACTGTTCCGTTTGCGGGACTGTGACTGTAACTACGTTTGCGTAAGTTAGCTTCCACACTAACTGTGTTTGCATGGTTCAATACACCCCCCATCACTAGTCCACCTTTGATAGGGCCCGTCTCACGGACCCTATCTTCACCGCCACCCCTTCTCCGCCTCCCCTCTCAATCACAAAACGTCACACCCTCCACCGCAACCCTCCCGCTTTCCTTCTCCAATGGTCCCGCCACCTCACGGACAACCACATCACCAACCAGTGGCACATGGAGCCCTCCGACTTCCACATGCCGGACGACGACGACCTTCCCCTCGACCTCTCCTCCCCCCCCGACATCCAAATATCTTCCACCACCCCGGCCCGCACTCCCTCCCACCCATGGACCCCCACCACTCCACCACCTCCCGCCCCGCCTCCACCTCCTCCTTTCACATCAACCCCTCACCCAACCCTTCAGCTCCCCCCACAGCCCCCCCACCCACTACTACCCCTTCCCCCCTCCCCATCCTCACAGAGGACTCTTCCGAACCCATGGACTCTTCTTCCTCCCCACCCCCCCCCACCACCACACACAACCCCCTCCCCTCTCCCCCGCTCCCCCAAAACTCACA
>JAPMLY010003797.1:0-10525 GCA_026401115.1 Tetraselmis chui | reverse complement strand
ACGCTGTGTTGTCGGTGGTTCCTGCCACTGGCGGTCCCAGTCGCTAGCGCTGCGGGCGACGCTGCTGGCGAGGGCGGTCGTTGAGGGATGCCGACCGCCGCTCACTCTGGCGTCCAACAGCCCGGAAAGGTCGAAAGCCTGTCGCGCGAGCACGCCGCTTGTGCTGTTCCGTGGCCTGTGTTGTATCAACCCTACCTCCTGTCAACCCGTGATTGGTGAAGCTTGCGTTCGAGCTCGACCCACTATCTATGCTCGGCAAGTTTTGCTGAACCGAGGCGGTCGCCGTCGGCGGGGCGTCATACCTGCTCCCATGACTCGCGGAGTGGTGGTCGGTAGACATTCTCCGTCGCACCGAAGCTTTAGCCCTCTACTTGCACCGTAGCCAGACGGGTCTACGTCTGCAACATGACTGGTAAATATGTGCCGCTACGAGCAGACGCTGCGCAGGCTTCCGTGTCGACCTTCCCCCACGAGCCCACTCCGCCGAAGGAAGGCATCGCGGCGCCGGGTGTGGAGGTATGGAGGTATGGAGGGCGGTGGAAAGTCAACGGCAGTCGTATCGTACAGGTCTCGATACGGGTACGGTGCAGTCGTCCTCGCCCACTGTCAGCACCGGTGCTGGCGGAGACTATATATTATTAATTGGAGAGTGGATGTCTGCCGCGGGCGGACAAATAATGCATTTAAGTACGGGTAGTATGTACTATATTCTAAACGCCGCATCATCATCCATCCATGGTATAGAATATAGTACGTGTCGACCGCACAGACAGTGGTGCTAGTACTGGTACTGTATATTGTACATCATCCCGCCTCCACCACTGACCACTGCGACCACGCACTACCTCGATCGACTGAACGTTCGACCAGGACGCCCGAGTTTCAGCACAACATCGTTTCGACGCCTGGCATTTGCTTCTTCTGCTTGACCGCGCGCCTGTGTGCGAGCGGCGGCGAGTTCTCACACCTTACAAACCCGGGTTCTTTCGGATGGCCAGCCGGGAGGGAGGCGAAGGGTCGCCGCGCCAGCTGTCACCCGATAGCAGCACCGACGCCGATACCAATAACGTCACGGCGGGCACGACTGAGTTGCTGCCGCAGCTACGCGACTTTGCGACTACCTGTGAAAGATGCGCTACCGGAGGCGGCGGCACCGACGATGAAGCGGCGCTGGCGGGACAGCTGTCACGGCTGTTAGAGATGGCGCTCCCATCTGTCGACCGCCTGTCGTCGAGCGAAAGCGAAGGTAGCGCTTCTCTTTCTCGAGTTGTCACAGGCGCTACGCGGCCGAGGCTCGGGGAGGCGGAGTGTGCGCAGCTAGTGGAGGGGGAGTTTGGCGCGTCTGTGCTGATGGGGTTGCAGGTGGTGGGTGAGGCAGGGCTGCAGGAGGGGTGGTTGCGGCTCTTGGGGGCTGCCTTTTGGGAGGAGAGGACGAGGAATGTGAACGAGGAGCTGATGGGAGCAGCGCAGGCGAGCTTCCCATACACCCGCACACACACACACACACACACACACACACACACACACACACACACACACACACATACACACACACACACACACACTCCCCCCCCCCCCCCCTCTCTCTCTCTCTCTCCTCTCTCTCTCTCTTCTCTCTCTCTCTCTCTCTCTCTCTCTTGCGCTACGCACGTACACAGACACATAAGCACACACACACACACACACACACACACACACACACACACACACACACACACACACACACACACTCATGCTGTGCTTCAATTAGCAGGCGCCCCATTCCACGCACATTCAGGTGCATCACACGCACTCACACGTACTTGGTATTTGCAAATATTCGCAAAATTAAAGCACACAACCACTCACTAGGCAACGACCTCGCAGACACACTCGCAAACCAAGTTGCAGACGGACACCCACTTGACACAACATACACCATAGGCTCAGACGTGTCGATAGGCCATTGGACCTGGCCATACACCCTCATTCCACAAACCCCAAAGTAACCCATACCCTACAGATACACAAACCTCAAAACTGATGCTAACACCCACAGCATCAAACACACTCACACACCCCTCTCACAAACATCCAAACACGATGCCCTCCTCGCCCGCGCCGCAGAGGACGGCGCCGACTCCACTTTCCACAAAAAAAACACAACACTCGCCAACATCCAATTCACCCACAAGCAAGAATTCATGTGGGCCGTCCACAACACCCGCCTCCTCACGCATAACCCCACCCTGCGCTGCCCCATGTGTGGCCAATTCACTAGCAACGGCCACATGGCCGGTAACTGCCCCACCATGTCTGGCCTAAGAGAGGACCGCCACAACAGCGCGCTGCAACTCCTACTTTTCCTCATGGAACGCCACAGCGGCGGACGATGGGAGACCCTCACGGCAGACTTGGGTCACAAACCCATCAAATCATTCGCTTCCCCCACACCCACCCACACCCCTCTTGACTGTCACCCCCCTCACCCCACCCACATGCCCACCCGCCTTGTAGCTCCTGACGAAGGTCTCTCGCCCAACTCCCTAACCTCGTGCCCCGCCACCCCCCCCCCCTCAGATTCTCCCCCCCGCGCTACGACCCCCGGCGCACAAACCCGACTTCATCCGCCTCCTCAAACCTCGATTCGTCGGTCACACAAACGGTCGACGCCGATACTCATCAATTAAAAAGATTCAGATAGGGGAGTGGAAGTGTTGCACGGACCACAACCTCTCCCAAACATCCCAATTGATTCGTGCCAAATACACACCCCTAGCAAATTTCATCCGCAGCCACAGGCCAGGTACCGAAGTCGACATCCCCCCCATCGTCATGAGCCGCACGGGCACACCGCACTCATCCACCATCACAAGTCTTACCTCTCTACTCACCCTCCGCACCGACCCCCCTGACAAACTCATCTTCAAAGCACGAGTCGACACGTCTCGCATCCTTGCACAACTCCACGCGCACGTTGTTCAATGGCTGCATCATCTCCCACTTGTATACCGCATCAAATCCCGCACGACCTCCCGCCGCACCCCGCACACTGCACTTTCGCACGACCCTGATTGCGCGTCGCCATCACCTCGCATTGCACACTCCCCGGGGGGGAGTAAAACCCCCGAACACCCTTGGAGAGGTTGGATTTATGTGGTTAACGGTCTAGCCATGACTTGTGAGTTTCCTATATGACTTAGTTGGGAGGGCCCAGAGACAGCAACCGGCGCATACGGTAATTGTTGTAAACCGGCGCATACGGTAAAGGTTGTAAACAACTTCAATTTCAATATTTCGTGGAGGGGGGGAGGGGAGAATGTGGGTGGTGGCGAAGGGTCGTTTACAACAGCTAAAAGTACTCCGGCTTTGCGGTAGGGTAAGGTTGTTGTCGAGGGTCAAGCAATATGGGAGGAGTCAACGCTCCTTGTCATGAGAGCATGGTACATATTAAAAAGTAGCCAAACTTATATATTGTGCGAAATGCACCTCGCTTGTCAGCCCCCCATGTTGATGGCTGGCGATGGGAACATGTCCGTGACTTGAATATTCCGGCATGGCGTAAGTGGGCTTAACGCTACTCGGCGGGAAAGATTCCTGAGGTTACGGCTGACTTTCTTGCGACCGCGACCGGGTGGGCTCTTCACAAGCAAACACGGGTCGACCGTGACGCCACTCGCCTTCGGGGTGAGGCTCCTAAAGTTCGGCCGCTTGTTGATGGCAACGTAATGTCGCGGGTAGACCATTATCACGCCATTGCGCGGATAGCGATTGTTGCGGCCGACCACATGGGCCATGTACAAAAGTCGGCTTTCACCAAAGCTGGTATCGAGCGAGCCATTCCTCCCACTCGCATTGGCCTACAAACTATTCTTGATTGCATCAATTTAAGCTTGGACCTAGAAAACGCCTTCAACACCAACTCCCGCCAGAGTTTCCTTGCGGAGTTGTACAAAACCCCCGACTTGCATATTATTATCCCGAAGGTGGCGATGATATATTCACGGGACTCCACGGTGTTTTATTTCGACCCCAACGATGCTTCACTCTTGTACTGTACGGTTCATTCTCATACCGGTGTCCGACAAGGAGATCCTCTTGGCCCGCTTTTGTTCATCTTGGCGATCAACACCCCCCTCCATAATATTGGGGAACGGTGCAAGGATTCAGCGGCGATTCAAGCCTTTTCTGACGATGACAAGTATTTGTTCAAGACGTCTTTCGTCCCGACTATAATTGCGGTGGCTACGGAGGAATTGGGGAAAGTCTGCTCGAATGTTCAACCAATCAAGTCTTCGTGCATGGTACCTCCGGATACGGCCCATGAACTTGTTAAGGTGATACGGGCGATGGTCCCCGTTGTTACGGGTACGAATAACCTTGGAGCCCTTTTGGCGATGGACTTCTCAATGGCAGATGGCCCTCCGGCATCTCACAATGAGAGCTATGTTCATTCTTGGTTGTTAGACACCGTGGAGGCTCATCAACTCCTCTTGGGCAATATCGTTTGCTTTGCTATGTCGGACTTCGGAGGGGCACACGCCGCTTTTCGCTTGATGATGACGTGTGCGGTACGCCAATATGGGTTGTTGCTCCGCACCCCCCTAGATATCTGCCGACCGTACCTCGTTGCTACATATAGGCCCGTTCGTCATGCATTGTACCAAATCATGACGTACAAGCACTTGATCAACTGAATTGTGTTAAGCGCCAACTTTCCATCCCCGCGGAGTTAAGGGGGCTTAATGTACCGTCCCTTGAGCTCGACGTCGAGTATGCTCACTATGCTTCACTCACTGCGACCCTCGCCAACCTGATAACTGATTACGAGTCCGAGTCACTAGGTCCTATGTACGGTCTCATCCGACAAGAACAACTGAATGTTGCCACTTCTACTTTACATTGGGCGGTCCCATTAAGCATTCGTATGATACGATCTCCACTATGGGCGGGTTTTCAGAATCGGATCTCGTGGTGTTGACTAGCACACTAAACCAAGACCTTTCCGATTATGTTGGGCCCGATGTCGAGTTGGTGGTATCTCCGGTTAGCAATGCGGGGGCGCCTGCTACCCAATTGACTTGCGTACAACTTCCGACTCTTTATGCTCTCACTCGCTTGGGAGATTCCGGGGGCCACATTCAACGGGGCATTTCGCGCAATTTTCGTGCCTGGGCCTTGTCGGAATCGGGAACGGATAGGTACACGTAGGTCGTGCCGGCCCCAGCACAAGGGGCCCGGGTGTGGTGACTAGAGAAGTGAGAGGAGAGAGATGGCGGCCGGCGAAGGCACCGCCAGGGCCGGGCGACCGCCACTAATAGGGAATAGAGTACCTCTAATACCATAACACTAAGTACGAAGATGACATTTAGCTTCCTTGCACATAAGCACTAGGCAACGGAATGCTAGTGCTAACACCCCCCTCAAGGTAGCCAAGGTCTTGACGTCGTCCTAGCTTGCGTCGAGGACGACGGTGCTATCTTGGTCTAAGGTGTAGTGCTTGTAGCGTGTGTCTCATTCCGGGTAGGTGTAGTAACATGCGCTCATAGGAACGTGCCGGTACCGGCGAGTTGCCGATATGAAGCGGTTCCAAATGTAATGCGTAATATACTAGTCTGACATGTAGCGGAAAAACTGTCCACGGGCAAATTAGCCGACGCATGAGAGCGACCGGCGAGGAACAAGCAAAGCCAACAAGGCTTTTATGAGCGTGTAGGCACGCAAAAGTATAGACGGGCGCTGCTCATGTTGACTTCCCCCTTTCGCCGTGGAAAAGGTTAGCTCCTCGCTAAGTTAGGTGAGCGTTGCGGCGTTGCCTCGGGGAAAATTAATAACAATACTAATCAAAGTATGTACGGCCCGAATTTTAAAGCAACCAGATCCGGTCGGGAGCATCGGTAGGCTGAAGGGTAGGTGAGATTGAAAGCTGGGTGGGGCGAGCGTGGCGCTGGGCGCTTTACACACGCTCTTCTCCTTTTTACGTGGGAAATAGTAGGACAATCGCGGACAACCAGCTCGAAGGCGAAGCGTGGTGTCGGTTGGACGCTGAATTACTAGCGTGGCGCCGAGCGCTTTACACACGCTCTACCTTTTTTTACGTGGGAGTCGGTAGGACTAGCGTGGCGCCGAGCGCTTTACACACGCTCTTCTCTAGTGTAACTTGGTGGAGGGCCCATAACCTATCGGAATCGGAACGGAAAGCTACACGTAGGTCGTGCCGGCCCCACAAGGGGCCCGGGTGTGGTGACTAGAGAAGTGAGAGGAGAGAGATGGCGGCCGGCGAAGGCACCGCCAGGGCCGACCGACCGCCCCTAATAGGGAGTAGAGTACCTTTAATATCATAACGCTAAGTACTATGATGACAAATAGCTACCATGTACATAAGCAGTAGGCAACGGGATGGTAGTGCTAACATGCCTACTTTAATGCATGTTGGCGTTTTGCAGACCTTCCCCGTTGGACTACATGACGGTGATTTCGGTTACGGGTCGCGGGGCTTTGGCTTTGTTTTTCGGTTCACATGAGTCTTGTTTCAAGGTGCCATCCGATTGCTATACGATGGCAGCTCTTCGGGTGCTTGGCTTCACAGCTGAGCGCGCCTCTTATGTTCGAAAGTGCCCTCGGTGCAGTGAGGCTTCATCAGAGTCTCGTGGGTATGGATCATCGTCGACGGTATCGGGGGCCTTTATGTCGGGTGAGCGCTCCTCATCTGCTCTGCTTATGGACCAAATCCCCGGTGCCCGTGCTCTTGGCATGTCATTCAACTCCACGACCGGACTGTCCACGTGCTTTAAGAGTTCATGCTTGAAGCGGGGGCTACTAAGGGGCGGGACTTGCGGTTGGAGGTCCGCCGTATTCGGTCGGGAGCTTATGGAGATCGTCGTGGGGATGTGGTTTGGTTATACTTCATGGCTCCACAATGTCATCTTGTTGATGATGTGACGGTTTCAAGTGCTCGCACGAACACCAATGTTCCTCGTATAGGCGCTCATCTCTCACTCCCTGGAAGCCTTGCATTGGGAGCTCAGCATGGCAAACTTGATGCGGACCTCCGCATTTCTGCTTTGCTTGGCACGCCTTATTCGGTTCAGTCGATCCATGACTACTATCCCGTCGCTATGGAGGATGGGGACCGGTTGGCGCCTACGACGGCTGAATTGGTTGTTCGCTTTGCTATTTAGGTGTGGCAGGTCGTTGCTTCCCTGGCATGGGTGAAGCTGACTCTCGCTCTTTGCGCAGTGACAATTATGTCCGTGTGCAACATTTCATTCGTCGAACTACTTCTATTCCTTTTCGGCGCTTTTTGGGGAATGTGCGACATGAATTCATGCAACGTCTTTTTGCTGCTCTTCATGGTAATCTGGGTTCCTATCTCCGCGACGCTTTGCAGGAGGGCAGTGCTGACGCTGTGGCACGCCTTCCTCGGGCTTAGATTTTTTCCTCTTCTCTTCTTTATGCTTTGTATGTGGCTTCCATTGCTTTTTCCTGTAAGAATTTGATCAATAATACGTGCTGTGAAGTACCAGTACGATATGGCATTGTGTACACGGATGTAAATACATCATCAACACTTTCTTCCTCTCTTTCTTTTTCTTGCTTGGTGGCCTCCACTGCTTTTTCTTGTAAGAAATTGATTTATCAACACTGTCTGTACACAACATATTGTTGCGCCCCGCCAATTTTGCTGCATTATAGTAGTAGTACAGAAGCACCGAGCGATAATAAGGATTAATGTATTATATTTCTGTGCTCAAATGTACGAAATAATGTGGCGGTGCTGGTGGTGCTCGAAGAAGCAGAAACAGAAGCAGCAGTGCAGCACTGCGCGGAACAGCAGGCTCGATGCCTGTTTGCGAGCAACGCATTGGCGGCAAAGCGGCAACAACGCACCCTTTCCCCAGGTATGCTTGGCCCCGATATTCAATATTTCGTCACCCTTATTGTATTTCTTTAACTTTTAAACGTGGAATATTTCCCACCCACTCTCCAGATTTAGTATGACTGCTGTTTTGTTGTTGCGGCGGCACTCCGCTACGACGATGGCTTACACAGCGGGAGAGGTCAAATGGAGTTTAGCACCACCCTAATGGTTGAGTTTTGACTCTACAGGAACATTGGACCAATTAATCTACATACTTCCCGGCTTCTCTCTGGTCGTGAAATGCTGGCTGTCTCATCGGTACGGGCCTTCGCCATCCGGAGTGACTTCCGCACAGTCTTCCGGATTACGTCAGGCAAGCCCTCTCTAGCCCTAGTTCGACCCTCCTCCGTAAACTAGGACGTCTGTATTAACACCCTTCTTTTATTCCTGCTTGACCTGAACGGAAACCCTACTCTCACTTCTCTCTACCCGCCCTGCCATCATCCACGCACGCAGCACGGCGAGTAAAGGGGCGGCCACTCCAGCACGGTCCCTCACCTGCGCTAGTTCTTCCACGCCGACAGCGATCCTACCTCCGTCCAGCAGCAGCAGCAGCAACGGAATCCAGCGGCGAAAAGCGCGGTAAGATGTCCGCGGCTCCCGCTCTCCCGGCGATGAGCGGCGCCGGTGAAGAGGTGTCGGGGCGATTTCGGGGAGCGATGCCAAAGGACGACACCGGCGGCAGTCGTTTCCTGGCCAACCACCCGACTTTCGACGGCCGTGGCGTTGTGGTATGTATATTTGATACCGGCGTGGACCCAGGCGCGGCTGGACTGCAGACCACGAGCACAGGCGCACCTAAGATCGTGGATCTGGTGGACTGCACCGGAAGCGGCGACGTCGATTGCTCCGTCGTTCGCAAAACGGCCGACGATGGCGTCACCATCGAGGGGCTGCACGGCGCCAAGCTGACCGTGAACCGTGACTGGGCTAACCCTAGCGGCGACTGGCACGTCGGCGCGCGTCGGCTTTACGAGCTGTTTCCTGACGGCCTGGTGGCGCGAATGCGCGCGGAGCGCGCCAGGGCTGCTGCCGCACAACAGCGACCCGCCGTGGCTGCCGCCAACGCCGCTCTTGCTGCCTTCAACAAAGCCCATCCCAAAGCCAGCGAGGTGAAGCACCCCAGCCCACTCTATCCCTCCCCTTCAGACCTCACAATCATGTTCATAGAAGCCTACGCTCAGCACACACAGCAACGCAGCAACTGTTCAGGCACAACTCAGCACAGCCAGAACAACACAGACGCAGGGTGCCCCCTTCAGCTCCCCTTTTCCTCTCACAGCAACACGACCCATGGCTCAGACAACATTTCGTATAGCCCTGGCGGTAATGTCAAACGTCATTTTCGCCGTCTCCTGAGCAGTTTCAGACAATACAGGCGCTGTGCATCAATGTGGGGTCTGCAAGTTGAATTACCACATGCGCACAGCATTCGATGGAATTCAGAGACACCGCATCGTGTGACGCGCAATAGGAAAGGCGACAGTTGATCCAGTAAGAACGGCTGTGGGTCACCTTGGTTTTGTCGATTCGTGGCGCTGCAGATGTCGGATGCCGATAAGAAGCAGAAGGGTGAGCTGGAGGCAAGGCTGAAGCTGCTGACGGAGCTGCAGGAGGGCGCCAAGGACCCTGGCCCCCTCATTCACTGCCTTGTCTGGCATGATGGCACTACCTGGCGTGCGGCCGTTGACACATCAGAGGTCGACTACGGCCGGGGGGGAGAGGCAGGCGCAGCGGCGCAGCCGGCGCTGGCGGACTTCGAGCCGCTGACGAACTTTGCGACAGAGCGGCGTTACGCCACCTTCAGCGCCGCCGATGCATGCAACTACGCGGTGAACATCTATGACGAGGGCAACACGCTCAGCATCGTTGTGGACGCGGGCAGCCACGGCACGCACGTGGCGGGCATCGTTGCGGCGCACCACACGGAGGACCCCGACCTGAATGGCGTGGCGCCCGGTGCGCAGATCATTAGCTGCAAAATAGGCGATACCCGGCTGGGGAGTATCGAGACGGGTGCAGGGGTCACTCGCGCGCTCATTCACACCATTGCGGCCAAGGTGCGCCTAGTTTTTATATGCGAGCACCTACCCCCTCCCTACCAGCACGTGTACACGCACGCACACACACACACACACACACACACACACACACACACACACACACACACACACACACACACACACACACACTAGTTCACTATTACACATACACACACACACACGCACAAGCTCACGCAATCACACTGCCCCCCCCCCCCCCCCCCCCCCCCCCCCCCCCCCCCCCAACGCATGCACACAAACACACACACACGGACGGACGGTGCACGTCAATTCTGCAATATGCACAGACATTGACATCGAAGGATACTTATCGTTACCGCAATCCGTCTGAAATCCAACAATTTTAACATCCGTGACGCCCGCACAATTTTTTAATATCCACGCAGTTTCACAAGCAGGTCGATTTAGATTCATTCTCACACATTAACGCACACACACACACACAACGCATTCGTCAATCTATCAGAGCTTTGGCCATAGGCACTATCTGCACTCTATATACTGCAGTGCACAGCCGCCTCAGTCGCATAGTACTTCACTCCTTTTCCCTACTGTCCGCTTT
>JAPMLY010003793.1:0-10174 GCA_026401115.1 Tetraselmis chui | reverse complement strand
CACCAGTGCCACCTCGACCCTCCACCGCATTACCAAACCCGATAAAACCACCGCAACCTCTCCCTCTGCCGTCCTAGAAGCGGTACACTCTCACTTCGCCACCGAACTCGGCCGCGCCACCCCACTCGAACGACCCACCCCCCCCGTGGGAACTTCCGGACAACCCCGACAACTTTACCATCGAACCCCGCGGAGACCCCTCTCTCACCCTCGCTGACACGCTTACCCGCGACGCCTTCGATAAAACCCTTAACTCCCTAGGCACTGGCAAAGCCCCCGGACCCGACGGTATCCCCAATGAAATAATTAAATTCTTACCACCGGCGACCCGCTCCGCCCTCTTCTCTCTCCTCTCCCTCCTCGCCCACAAGTCATACACCCCTCCTGTCTAGTGCCACAGCACAACCTGCCAGCTACACAAAAAGGTGACCCCTCCCTCCTCGACAACTACCGCCCTATCGTCCTCATGAATAATCTCCTTAAACTATGGACCGCACTAATCAAAGATGCAGGCTCAAAATACGCCAAAACCCACGGCATTCTCAGCGACCAACAAGACGGATTCAGACAACACCGCAGCATCCACGACGCCCTCTCCTCCCTCATAATGACGATGGAGGACGCGAAACTCCACGAAAAAAAAACATCTACGTCATGTACGGGGACTTCCAGGGCGCCTTCAACACCGCGGACCACCGCATCATGTTCAAGCACATGCGTCAACTCGGTATGCCTTCCACATTTGTCGACACATGCGAACACCTCTACGGGGTCTCAGCCACAGACTATATTACACCACATGGCCTCACCCCCTCCATAGACATAAATCGCGGAACCCAACACGGAGACACTCTCTCCCCATTTGTATTCACCCTCTTCCTTGAACCCTTCCTTCGATGGCTCACGGTGGGAAGCCGGGGCTATCGCCCAAGCCCCCCCCGCCACTAACGTCGACCCCACAGAACCCACAGCCACCTACCCGGGACACGGCTTCGCCAACGACCTCAGCCTCGCCACGGGCTCGACCCCCAACATGGTCTTCCAGCTCAGGAAACTCTCCCTCTTCAGCGCCTACACGGGCATGACCGTCAACATCCGCAAATGTTGCATTACCGGCGCCCTCTGGCGCACATGCAACGCCCTCACCCTCGCCAACACTGCCCTCCTCGCATCCCGCCTACAAACTCAGATCATCACCATCAACTCCACCCCGGCCCCCATCCCCTCCATTGGCCCCTCAGACACATACCGCGTCCTCGGGGTAGAGCTGAACACCTCCTTCACCTTCATCAAGCACTGGAACGAAGTAAAATGTTCCATAGCAGCCCTCATTACCGTCCTTTCCACCTCCCCACTAACACAATCCCGCAGATTCCGGGTCATCCGTGGACTCCTCATCGGCAAACACTTCACCCTCTAGCTAGGCCTCTTCACCGACTCCCAACTCGACACACTCGAAGGGCAAATCTGCCGCGCACTCCGCTCCGCCGTCCCCTCGGTACGTAACCTTCCCCGCACCGCCCTCCACCGCCCTACCTCCGACCTCGGATACGGCCTCCCCTCCCTCAAAGCCCACGCCGCACAACTCACAGTCTGCCACCTACATAAAATCATGACAACTCATGATACCGAGGCCACATGGCCCGCGCACACATCCGCACCATATCGACCACATACTCCCACTGGCCCCCGGAATCCATTATGTCAACCCGTTACACCCCACCCACACTCAAAGGCTTAGTTAGAGCTCAGCGCGATGCCGGCACCCTCTTCCACAACATCCCTCCACTCTCCCTCACCAACCCTATCGCCTCCACTCTCCGCGCCCACTTCACCACCCAAGACAACACCCTCCTTGCCTCACTCCGCGACAGAGCCACACACATCACAGACCCCCGCACATATAAGCAAACCTACTGCGAAATCTCTCCCCGCAAAACACACACCTCCCTCCTCCCCCGCCTAAAGTCCCTCTGGAAAAATAACATCACCACATGGCCACAAGTCCTCCTTCGAGCCACCTCCTCCTCCTCCTCCATCCTCAAATCCTGCAAATCCATCTCCACAATCACGGGGCCCACCACCCCACTCTCAGTCCCCATCCGCCAACTCGCCGCAATCCTCACCGAACCCTCCAATACTATCCACAACCGCCTCCCCATCACACATCTCACCCCCAAACAAGCATCCCCCTCCACCACTATCCACCCCTCCTGGATTCCTCTCCTCTCCCCACACCTCCCTCGCTCACCCCCCACCCTCTCATCCGGCATCTACACCTCCCGCACCAAACACTCAACCCCCACCGCAGCCACCACACACATTGACACCGAATACCTCACCCCCTCAGACCACAATTTCCCCCCCTGCGACGTAACGCGCATCATTTCCAAACACAAGGACACGGAATACGGACAAACGCAGTACATAGTAGAATGGGCCCCGGAACACCTCACGGAATGGGACATTCAGTTACAACTCGACGACGGCTTCCGCCTCATCTCCTCCACCCCCACATCGGTATGCCTCCCCACCCCCTCCCCCGCCGCCTGCTCCATGTGTCATAACCCACTGCACACGGAACCCACCTCCACCTGTTGCACATGCCCGCACTTTGCCGTACATTCCCAATGCCGCCCAGCTCAGGGACCCGCCACATGGCATTGCGATTGGTGTGCTCGCGGCCAACAACACGACCTCACCCGCCTCCACGAGGTCCAGTGGGCACCATGCCTACAACAACACGACACCATCAGTGAGACCCCCATCCGGCCCCACCTCACTCACCGCATTTAACTCCGGCTTTGTCCCCTCGACCACACCTGTGCTGCAAGAACCCGGACCCCCTCCATGGTCACACCCCCTAATCACCTTCAACCACGACCCCATCCACCCCGACCTTGACATGCTCCCCACTACCGGTAAATTCGCCATCCACACACACCCATCACTCCATGACACCACCGTGCTTTGCACTCCCGACGGCCGCGCGGTCACCACCCTTAACGCCCCCCGCGTCCGCCTATTTCAACTCTTCTTCACCGACCTCTCGCAGCATACGTTCGAAGAGGAGGTCTACCACCTCCTCACTCGCCTAGGCTCCCGTTCAGAAATCCACTCACCCACACCCGCCACCACCACCCGTAATAGATGGACCACTAGAGAAGACCTACTCACAGATCTCCGCCACACTTTCCACATACAGACAAAACTCTACTCCGACCCCCTCAATAAATCCCTCCACTCTCACACCTACCACTCCCTATACCCCGAAGACATAGTCTCCTCATCTAGCGGCAGCAATGCCCCAAACACCTGGCAAGGCACAAACATCGCCAACCCCGAATACGACCACGAATGCATGCGCCGCGCCATGGAACACGCAATCACCATTGCACACCTCAGAGCCCCTCACACACCCAACGCGACCACCCTCATCCTCCCCCGATGGGAACACACACCCTACCGCCACTCCAAATACATCAACTCCCCATACACCTACCACCTCTACAACCTCCCCAATGACGCAAACACCTTCCTACCCCCCGACCAACACACTGGCAAACCAACTTCTACCCCATTCGGCACACGCTGGATGGTCGACATCTACCTCGTCGCGAACCCCTCGCACTCTCCACTCTCCCTTCTCACACAGCCATGACCGCACTCCACAACACTCTCGAATCTATCTACGACACTCTGTTGTAAGTAATACCGTATACGTATTAGTTGCAGATAGCTACTGTAAGCTACTCTAGATATGATTAGTACATGTCTAGATCGGACATACCGATAAACTGTTTGACTCGGTACAGAGCTGTCGCTAGGCTACAGCTCTTCCACTTCTCTTGTCCCGACACCACGCTTGTAGGCTGGTTGTCGCCGTACCTGTTCCGTTTGCGGGACTGTGACTGTAACTACGTTTGCGTAAGTTATCTTCCACACTAACTGTGTTTGCATGGTTCAATAGGTTATGGGCCCTCGCCTCACGTCACTCACGCGCGACAACATGGTTCGGCGAGCTGCGATCGACAGCTCTCCCGCAGAAGGCAAGTTTCTCTAGACACCTAGTACTTTTAACTTGTAGTCGGCGGTATCGCAAGTATAAACTGCGATTTAAAACCCGCCACCACCCCTCTTAAGTCAGCCACTCGACGGCGATATCCAGCCACCCACACCGACGCACTCGTCGTGTGTGGACAGGGTGCACACAGGTCCAAGCTGGAGAACGGGGGGGCGCACCATCGGGTGAATACGCATCCACAGGTTGCACGCCAGCCGTAGCCTACCTTTTTATTTTCATATTATCCTAGCGACTCAGCCACCAGCGCAGCGCTCCACCTGTCCTGGCCTTGGCCTCGACTTGTGCCCCACACTGGGTGGAGGATACAGAGAAGGTGCTCTCAGACACCCCGGTGCTACAGGCCGAGGGGTCGGCGGGCATCATGCCGTCTCTTTGAAACCGCTGTTAGGCACGAGTCCGGCTAGCGGTTTTTACCGCTGCCTGTTTTTTATTCAGCTCTTTCCTTTTCGCCCTCTGTCGAAATGGCGCCGAAAACTCCGCATGTTTCACCTCTTGACTCCCCTGACTCATGCCCTCAACAGAGCAACCTCGACCCCCCCCCCGGATACTCTAGCGCTGCTCGTTGCGCAAGTGGCGCGCTTAACAGCTCGTCTCGACTCGCAGTCGGCCGAGGCTGATGTTGTTGCTGCTACGGGTGGTAATCCGCACCCCCCTGTCGCTCAGCGCCGCCACGATGCTCACCTCGAACCCGTCCGGGACAGCCACGACGTGCACACCCTCCCCCTGCTTCAACATCCCCAGCTTGGATACGTCCCCACGGACGCAGAAACAGTCTTCGCTGCTGCTACTCCTGCAGCTCTTGTTGGCGACCCCACAGTCGCACAGCGCCGTCACGATGCGCCCCGCGAGCCCTCGCGTGCCGATGCGCACCACGACCCCTCGCGTCACGCCCTCCAAGTTGATCACCTCCCACCACCTCCCCCCTTCCCCCCCGTTGGGTATGCCCTTCACCACCCGGCCCTCACATCCCGGAGGCGCCCTCTCACCTCGTCCCCCCCTACCGTGACCACCCGCACTCGTACGGCCCGCCGCGCTCCCATGCCCGGCCGCTCTCCCTTTCCCGGTGGCCCATCTCCTCCCTTTCATGGCCGGCATTCTCCCCCAGTCCAACATGGCGACCCCGCCACCCGTGGCCGTCGTCGCCCCACTATTGACCCGGTGGTCATCGGCCGGGCGGCACACGAAGCCCCCGGCTTCGACAAGGACGCCCTCAACCGGTCCATGAAGATGTCGGTCCCCGTCATGGGCCCGACCACGGACTTTAAGCAATGGAAGAGGACCTTCCTTAATTTCCTCTCCATCAAGGCCGCATACCTCATTCCACAGCTGGCCATACGCGACTCCGGCGTTTGGCTCGACGAACCAGCACAGCACTACGCCTACACGCTGCTTCTCCATGCAGCCAGCGCGAATCAGCGCGCTGACCAAGCGATGAAATGCGTTTCTCCAGCCCGCCCTGACTGCGCCGCTGCCGCGTGGGACATCCTGTGTGAACGCCTCGACTGTCGGTCTTTTGCTCGCTCCTTGTCCCTCCTGGACAACCTGACGGTCAGACAGCGCCCTGGTCAGTCACTCAGTGACTATGTCCACTACATGCGCCAGACCTTTGACGACTACAACGACACATGCCAATTGGTTGATGGCTCCGTTGCCATCCACCCCCACCACCTCGGTCTCCTCATGCTGCGCGGTATTTCCAGCAGCGGCCCACACGGTCAGGCGAAGCAATGCGTCATCAACGCCTTTGACACGGACTACATCATGTCGGCTGATGAAGTGATGGCCAGCATTCTCCACCTCGCGCACAACATGGACGACGACCCTGCCCCGGACACACCCGCTCCGGCCATATCACCCCCTCCCATCTCCGCGTTCGTCGCTGCGGGCCGCGGCTCGCACAGCGGTCGAGGCCCACCACACCGTAACCCTCGCGGCCATCGACCCAACAAGTGTGGCGTTTGTGGCAGCCTCAACCATCTCATGTCCGCCTGCACTGCCACGGATGACGCTATCCTTAAGTGGAATCTCGCCAAGCGTAGGATGACAGTCCAGAAGTACGGCGCCGCCGACGGCACCCCCTCTGCTCACGCTGCGCTGCTGAGCGACGTCCCTGCCGACGACGCCCCCGCCGATGACACCGACTGCCTACCCACCCTCGAGGACTGCGCTGATGACTACGATGACGACGAGGTGAGTGTCCCATTCAGCTCTGTGGCATTCTCCTCTTCCCTCGCCCCGGGTCGTAACCTGTCACAGTTTTGGGTCGTTGATTCCGCCTGCTCGATTAACCTCACCGCGTTCCGAGATGACTTCGTGAAATTCACGCCCCCCTCCGCTCCCTCTCGCGTGGGCGGTGTCGGCGTTGACGTTAAGGGCAGTGGCTCAGTGCGGATTTCTGTCAGACTTGCCTCTGGCCAGCTCATTCACCGCACTGTGTATGCACTCTACACCCCTGACCTATCATCTCGCTCCGCACAGCGTATCGGCAGACTACTTAGTGTCAGCTGGATGCAAACTCACAGCGGATGTGAATTCATCTTCCCCTCCAACTCTGACACTGGTTTGCTTTTGGTACCCACAGGCATGGGTGTGCTAGAACCGTCCGGAAACGGTCTCTACCTCCTTCCCCACCAGCCGGACCTCCCTTCCAGCCCATCCGCACCGGCGGAACTTGACGCCTCACCTCAAGTTGCCCTTACTGCCCAGTGTGATCCCGTCCTGTGGCACCGTCGGTTTGGCCACCTCAACATGCACAGCCTTCAGGCCCAGCATAATCACGGTGTCCCGACTAGCCCTGTGTTAGCTAGCGTTGTAACCAAAGTTTCTTGCGACTCTTGCTTACTTCACAAAGCCACAGCTGCACCACGCAACACAGCCGCTTGCGCGAAGCCATCCCACCCCCTCCTCAACCTGTCCGCTGACCTCTGGGGCCCGGTCAATGTCCCCTCCCCACATGGCCTCCGTTACTGCTTGCTCGTCATCGACCACCACACCAACTACATGTGGGTGCGGTTCCTTAAGTCTAAAGACGACGCATGTTCGGAATTGGAAACCATCCTCTTGGACATCAAACACTTGCATGCCCGCCATCACTCCCAGACGGGCGCGTTCGCACCGGTCCTCAAGTTTGACTCCGACTCTGTGTTTGAAGCTGCTGTCACTCGCCGGATGTGCGCACACCTCGGCGTCGGGGTGCAGTTCTCTGCCCCATACGCCCACCACATGCTCGGCAAGGCCGAACGTCCCTGGCGCACTATCCGGGACAATGCATCGGCGATGCTCCACAACATGGCCGTTCCCAACTCCATGTGGTCGTGCGCTGTCAGCACTGTTGTGTACCTTCGCAACCGCACGTACAGTCGCTCGGTCGGACCTAATGGGGGCGTCCCCCTCACACTCCTTACGTCGTCGGTGCCCAACGCCTCCAAGTTCCGCGTCTTCGGCTGCGCCGTTTTCGCCAAGGTCCCCGACAAACAACGTCGGAAACTCAGTGAAAAAGCATTTCGCGGCGTCATGGTGGGCTATCCCCCTGACGCACCCGGGTATCGTGTCTACAATCCGGAAACGCGTCGCATCACCACTTCCGTACATGTTGTCTTTCAGGAAGACACCCCAGGCTTCGACACACAACCCTCCGTCGACTCGGCCATCACCGACTCTTCGGAAGACGTACCCGCAGACTCACCCCTATCCCACCCCATTGACCTCACATTACCCACACCCCTACCCCCCCCGGCAGCCCCTCGCCATGCTCGGCTCCGCTCCCACCCCATTCGCTACGGCGATATGGTTGCCCACTTGTCCGACTACCCACCGACCCTCGTAACGGCGTGTTGTGATCCTGAACAAGGCAAAGCTCAAGAGGACATATTTGAGCACCCTCACGTCCCCGACCTTGTCACGGGTCCCCCACACACACCTGCCGGCACGTCCCCTACTGCCGTCGCCCTCCTCTCCGCCCGAGAGTGTGTGGAACCAAAATCCTACCGGGCTGCGCTGGACAGCGCCCAAGCCCCCCAATGGCAAGCCGCTATGCAACAGGAGTATTCCTCCCTCATCAGCAACGGCACGTGGGACCTTGTGGACCTCCCCCCAGGCCGCATGGTCGTTAACAACATGTGGATCTTCAAAGTCAAGTCGGATACAGCCGGCGACGTCTCCCGCTTCAAAGCGCGGTTCGTCGCCAAGGGGTGCAGTCAACGCGCTGGACTGGACTACACGGAGACCTTCTCCCCGGTCATCCGCATGGCCAGCCTGCGTCTCTTCCTAACCATCGCAGCCGCCCGCGACCTTGAACTCTGCCAGCTTGACATCGACACAGCGTTTCTCTACGCCCCCATCCGGGAGGATGTGTACATCCGCCAGCCCCTCGGCTTCACCGATGGAACGTCCAAGGTTTGTCACCTCAAGCGCTGCCTCTACGGCCTTAAGCAGTCCCCCCGCGAGTTCAACATGCTACTTCGTGCATGGCTCGTCGACCATGGATGGCAACAATGCGTCTCCGACCCGTGCATCTACATCTTTCGCACCGGCCACGTCTTCGCCATGATCGCCATGTACGTCGATGACATTCCCGCGGCAAGTACCTGCGCGACATCCTCGCCAAGTACGGCATGTCCGACTCTAAGCCGTCGTCCCTTCCGATGGACCCGGGCTTTCTCGCCGGCCTTGCACACTTGAATTCGCCCTCTCTCACAGGGGTGGCCAAGGACGTCTACCCTAGCCTCCTGGGCAGCCTCCATTACGCCGCCGTTTGTACACGCCCCGATGTCTCCACGGCGTTGAGCATCCTCGGCTCTGCCCAAACCTCACCCACCGATGCACACTTGCAGGCTCTGAAAAAGGTCCTCCGCTACCTCCATGGCACCATCGCCAAGCGCCTGACGTTGGGGGGGGGGGGGGGGGGGGGGGGGGGGGGGGGGGGGCTGGACCACATCCTCCAACTCACAGGCTTTGCCGACGCTGATTGGGCCAACGACAGCAGCACCCGCAAGTCTCGCTCCGGCTATCTCTTCACCCTCGGACGCGGGCCAGTCAGTTACAAGTCCAAACAACATACTTGTGTGGCTCAATCCATGTGTGAAGCCGAGTACTACTCTGCGGCTGACGCCACCAAGGAGGGACTCCACCTCCGACAACTCCTGGGGGAAATCTTCAACTCCCCCATCACCGAAATCACCACCATCTGGGAGGACAACCAAAGCGCCATTGCATACTCCCAGAATGCCTTGGTCAGCGAGAAGACTAAGCACATCGGTCTGAAGTGGCACTTCCTCAAAGACCACGTGGAGCAGGGAACCATTAAGTTGAGGTACCTCCCCACTGACCAGATGGTGGCTGACATGCTCACCAAACCCCTCCCGGGACTTGCACTGGCAAGACACCGAAGTGCGATCCTTGGAGGACAAGACCCAATGCAACGCTTCATCCCGTAGCTACCTTTAGGGGGAGTGTTGTAAGTAATACCGTATACGTATTACTTGCAGATAGCTATTGTAAGCTACTCTAGATATGATTAGTACATGTCTAGATCGGACATACCGATAAACTGTTTGACTCGGTACAGAGCTTTCGCTAGGCTACAACTCTTCCACTTCTCTTGTCCCGACACCACGCTTGTAGGTTGGTTGTCGCCGTAACTCTTCCGTTTGCGGGACTGTGACTGTAACTACGTTTGCGTAAGTTATCTTCCACACTAACTGTGTTTGCATGGTTCAATACACTCACCTCCCCAATCCCCGCCATCACCATCCCTCCCCCTCACCTCTTCGACACCTACTCACTCCACTCGGCAAGCATACCGCCTACCCCCAAACCCAACTCACCCCATCACATGTCCCCTCCAGGATCGCATGCAACTAACATACCCCTCCACCAGAGGCACTCTTGCTTGGAACTGGCAGGACGGTGTCTACACAGACGGCTCGAAAAAAGGAGGCTCGTCCCCTCTCGGAGCAGCAGCCACACACCCCGCCTCGGACACCAGAATCAAAATCCTGGTGACCTCTACCCCTCCCTCGCACACAATAAATCGAGCTGAACTAGCTGGCATAGATATAGGCCTCCAACTCGGCCGCACCCACCTCCTTA
>JAPMLY010003792.1:0-13589 GCA_026401115.1 Tetraselmis chui | reverse complement strand
AGCGGTGGGGATTGTTGAGATGATGCGCTGGGAGTTGGGCTGAACTGCACACCAGGTGAGGGTAGGAGGGTCCCCGTGGGCTGCCAAGAAAACGAGCGACCGTACCGACAAAGATGACCAACGGTGTGGTAATGCCGCCAACGCGGGCGGCCTGTGAACATACTCCGAGGCACGAATTGCGCACCACTGTGGGGAAGAGCTCTGAAGGGAGGGTGGCGAGTCCAAAGGACGGGGGGGGGGGGGGGGGGGGGGGGGGGGGGGGGGGGGCATTAATCACACTGTTTCAGTGGGAAATTATGTACCTTTCCACGAGTACTTGAAAGTACATGTATGCGGGTCAGTCCCTGGTGCGTGTGGGCATGTGCGTGTGTGTGCATGCGTGTGTGTGCGTTTGTGCGCATGTGCGGTTTGCGTGCGTGTCTATGTCAAGGGGGGTTTGGGGGGGGGGGGGGGGGGGGGGGGGGGGCGTGTGTGTGTGTGTGTGTGTGTGTGTGTGTGAGTGTGTGTGTGTGTGTGTGTGTGTGTGTATGTGTGTGTGGGTGTGTTGGCTGGAGGGGAAGAAGGGACATAATGCAAAAGGGAGGTAGGTGAAAATGCCAGTTTGATTCGAGGAGGGGAGCTTATCATGCTGTTTCAATGGACCTGCATGACATTCTGTGCGAGTATGTGCCACATACATGCGGGCCTGTGCGCATACGTGCGTGAGTGTGGTTGTGGTGGATGTTGGGTTGGGAGAAGGGATGCGGTGAAAGGGGGAATTTGACATGAATGGCACTTCCATAGCTCTTGCCTGCAGAGTAAAGAAAGATGAGGGCAAAGGCTGACGCGGCGCCGCACTTGGCCACCAGCGCAAATATGAGCCGAGGCAGTCCCGTGGATAGGGAGCTGATGATTAGGCAGACGCCGCCTGGAGACAGTACATGACGACACCCACGGCGGCGGTAAGAGTGTGTATGGCTGTAGGGCTCACTTTCCATTCCATAGGCCAGGCGAGTGGAAGAGAGGAGTTTTGGGTTTGGGGGGAGGCATGAACAGCGCATGGGCAGCTCATCCGATACTACGATACCACCAAACCACGTGCGGATGGACTGGCGTGTATTGATTGGACTTTTTACCGATGAGGTAGGAGGAGGCCAGGACGCCTCGGCGGCCGATCCAGAGGATGTCCACGAGCGCGGAGGACACAACATAGGCGACCACCTCCACCAGCGCGAGCATAGCGTTGTTCACGTACACGCTGCCCGGCAGGTCCGCCACCATGAGGTTGATGCCGTAGTAGGTGGAGCTGATGGAGAACCAGCAAAACATCTGCACCAGCATCCGGCACAGCAGAATCCTGTGTCCTAAAATGTGAACCATTCCCGACTTGGGCACATCCTCCCCCGACTGAGGCTCCATCAGAGATACCTGTGCCCACACGCACGCCCACATCAGCTGCAAACGCGACAAAAGGAGAACAGACAACGGCGGCATCTATCGCTTCCATGTGACGGATGTGTTCTGATGCCTTCTGTCTCGCTTAAATTAGTAACATTTTTTAACCATTTCTTCCCAGTCCCATTAAGATCTGGATGTGAGGGCGATTGCATTTCTGACCTTGTGTCAGAATAACGTACTGCCAATGGAGCTTTGGCAATGTCAGGATGACTTGCACTGCATTTAGAATAGCAACCTATGCCTCATGCCAATTCCACAAAAGAAAACATGCCAACATGACAATTCCAGCTGTACATTCGCTGGCTCATTTTGATGTTCAGCTACTAAGAGAACTGAACTGCATGGAAAAACAAAACTTCTACCAGAACCGATTATTTCACATCAGCATGATGAATAATGCACATCCAGAATCATTCTAACCAATGCCTGATTACATACCCAAGACTGTGTTAATCCCTCTGCGTGATGTCTAAATACTATGGCGTTAGTGCGCCGTGTTGCCATCAACATAAATAAACACCCTGGATGTGCATAGCTCATCTTTTGTGACAATCGCCAGATCATATGCGCTGTGAACCGATGCTCACAAAAAGAACGCGAAAGCTCAGCGGAGGGAACGAGAGGGGAAGGGGGGAGATTAAGGGCTGGGTCTATAGCTGCATAACCGGAGGTAGGGGTAGGAGGGAAGGAGTGAAGGAGGGGGGTGGGGAGTGGGCCCCTACGGTGGAGGGCATGCTGGTGCCGTTGCCCAACGCGATACGCCTCATGACCCGCAGCGCGTCTTCGGTGTTTCCGGTGGCCAGCAGCCATCGGGGAGATTCGGGTGTGAAGGGCAGAATCTGGTGAGGAGAGGCATGTGTCATCGGCAAGGAGAGGCGGAATTAGAGGAACGGAGACATGATTTCGGACGTCTAGTAGCATAACAGATAAGCAGCCACATAACACCATATCATATGCTATCACATTAAATCGGATCACATCACGTTACGCTGTGTCACATCATATAACACCTAGTGAGAGGAGAGGACAGGGGGCAACGCGCACCAGGCAGTAAAGGAAACCCAGGCCACCAGTGATGAAGCACAGAAGGCGCCAGTTGGGGCTGTAGAAGGCCACCACAGGGAGGAGGACGGTGCCCAGGACAAAAAAGTACTGGGAGGAAATTCCCTGCGGTGTTTTGAACGTCACAGCTGTCAGACCCCCTCATTTTCTCTCGTATCCTGTCCCGCAGGATTTCGAGTAGTGTTAAAGAGAAAGGCGGGCGTACCAGGACGCCCCGCCACAGCGGGCCCACATACTCGCAGCCGAGCACGTAACCGACGAGCCCAATGCCTGCCACCCCCACACCCACCGCTGCACGGGCCGCGAAAAACATCCAGTAGGTAGGGCTGAGCGTGCACAGCATGGATGAGCCGCCCGCCACCAGCAGCGACAGGAGGAGGGCCCTCTTCCTGCCTGCATCCAACACCACCAGAAACCCACATCTTACAAATTGTCACTGATGTGGATAACATGACACAGGCATAGTCAGCCATGCATGCATGTATTCGCAGAATACTCAGACTAATTCACATTCACAGCCACACACAGCCACACACACACATACACACACATATGTGGATAGGAGAATTCGTAGCTATACACAGATAAATATCGGATAACTCACAAGTAAAAAGCAATGCACACTCGTCATAAAGTGGTATAGTCACAAGCCCTCCGCAAGTCAGAGCACACATAGTCACAAGCACTCCGCAAGTCACACGCAGGTGAGGGCCAGCGTGTCGCCGGAGAGGTGAAAAACTGCCGATTAGATTCTCACCTAACGTGTCCGACAGCGTCCCAAAGAGCCCTGCCCCGACCAGGAAGCCAGCAAAGAAGCCAGAGTTGACTGCCTGCTGTTTCCATGCTTCTTCGCATATCAAACCCCATTCTGACACGATTGAGTCTTGCCTGCCGGGAAAAAATACATGGCCAAGTGTGGAAGCACTCATTGTCCCATTCTCGAGAACGATTGGAAAGATCAATCGAGCGGTGTAATGGTTTGGTTTGGAATAAACAAATACGTGCGATGTGATGCGGTGCGAAGTGGCATGTTGCGGGTGAGCATGACGTTACGTGATGTGCATAATTTCTCACGTCATGACGTGATGGAATGATTAAATGGGGTATTAATGACGTGTCATGGCGAGGTATATTGGAAGGGACTGTGACGTGTCATGACTTCATGCGACGCGATATTATGCGACATAATTCGACGTGATGTGATGCAATGCCGCTTGGTGTGGTGTTGTGTCGTGTGGTGTGGTGTGGTGTGGTGTGGTGCAATGTGGTGCGCTGTGTTGTCCCGGGATGTGATGGGACCTGCTGTAACGTGATAGCATGCGATGGTATACGGTGTCTCATTTGATGAGATGCGATCTGATGTTATGGGATTTGGTGTGATTTGACGTGATGGAGTGTGAGATTAGATGGGATGAGATTAGATGGGATGTGACGATAGGTGATGTCATGCTGTGACATGTAAGGTGAAGCAATCTGATGATATGGGATAAGATGTGACGTGATGACATATGGTGTGATGACATGCGACATGATGTGGTGAGGTGTGATGTGGTTTATGTGTTGTGACGGAACGTAATATTCCGAGATGGCATGTAGTGTCTGGTGTGTTTTGTCATATTGTGATGTGACATGATGGCAAAGTGATATTTGATGTGATGTGGTGTGGGATGGGATGAGAGGTGATGACCGCACTGGATTGGACGAGATGTGACGACAAGTTATATGATGTGATGGCATGTGATGTGATGTGATGAGATGTGGGTAGGATCTGACAGAATATTATGTGATATGATGCGGTGCGGTGTGATGTCATGCGATTTGATGGGATGTGAGTTGATGTGGTGTAACGTGATGTGATAGAGTTATATGTTACGCGATGGCATAAGATAACATATGGTGTATGGTGTGTTGGATCGTATGGTGTGTTGGATCGTATGGTGATGTGACGTGATGGCATGTGTTGTGATGTGATCTGGTGTGAAATGGGATGGGGTGGGATTGGTGCGATTTGACGTAATATAATCTGATGGGATGGGATGGGATGGGATGGGATGGGATGGGATGGGATGACAAGTAGTGTGATGCTGTGATCCGTCTCGGCAGCCCGCATCCAGAGCATCACCTTCTGGTCCACTCCCACGAGGTGGCAGGCAGCTCGCAAAACTTCTGCACCGCGAGCGCAGGGTTGGTGGTGTTGTGGACCGCCTCGCACCCCTCAAAGTCTGGGCCGTCGGGGAGGCAGCGGAACCAGCCCTGCGTGATGGGGTCCAGCGTGGTGAACACCATCACCAGCGTCATCATGCCTGCCGGCACCCATGCCGCCTGAGCCTGTTCGGAGAAAAAGAATGCAAGATAATCGTCGTGAGACAAACCCTCAAACTGCCGAGTCTCTCGCCGAGCGCTCGGCAAGATAGCAGACTGTGTGGCAGTGACGCACGACTGTTTTTTTTTTCTTTTTTTTTTTGGCGCCCCCGGGATATGGGACGCACGACTGTTACTTCTGTAGCGCTAGCTAGCATGAGCAGAGAGTCTCTCTGTAACAGGTTAACGGCAAAGATTATGTCGCGTCTACGGCTGTGCTTTCGAATAAATATCACCGCAGTGCGATAGCACACAAGCGTGTTATTCTTGGCGGTGCTACAGAGTAAATACGAAACATCTTCGGCGGAACGACTGACAGTGACAGAGTCACGGCTCTACCACTCAACTCACTGCCTCGGGCGTGAAGGACTTCAGGACGCTACGCAAGTCAAAAGTATGCTTCGGTTTCAGATAATGCGAACGGAATGAAAGATTAGATCATGCGATACATTGTCGCGGTCCTGGTACCCAGCGCGTGCTTGTATTCGCCTTCTGGACTGTCGTTCGGAGTGCTGTGCGAGTGTGAACTCGTGCGAGGAATGGATCGGTCGCCGTACCAAAGCGAAAAACAGCTGCTGCGACCTGCCAAACTCGCCCACGCCGCCTTGGAAAGCTTCATCGATGGTGATTCCATCGCGCTGCGATCGTGGGGACTCCATATCGTGTTAAGCTACAAGTTGGAAGCACAGGACCTCTATACTGTCGAGCGCTGCAAAAATGAGTACCCGCTGCGGTAGACGCCCAGCTGAGCTAGCGCTGTCGGTGGTGTGACACAGCAGGAAATAATATAAGGATTAATCAAGGGATGGAGAATTGCAATATGGAAAGGTGGTGGATATGCGCTGATCTTATGTGGCTGGCCTTACGGACTGATGCTGAATTAATAGAAGTAACGAGCAGAAACGGGGACAGCGAAAATAATAGGGGCGAGGGAATCCTGACAATAGACTGGTGCTTCATGTCTGTTAGCGATGTTCATACAGCAACAACAGCTCAAAGCGGCGCGATAAATTGGTGTTATCATTTGCTTAATTGAACTGTAAAATTTTAAGCGAAGATGTAGTCCTTTTATTTATGTTATTTCAGTGATATCGATAAATGATCTTTTTAACCAAACCACAGATAGAATTATGAACCTGTATAATTAAGGACTAGTAGCAAGCCCAACTAAGTTAAGACAGAAAACCGACCAAATGAATTAGGGGGCGGCGCGAAGAATAAATAAGGCAATAATGGTGGGGAGCTGGGGAAACTACAGGATACAATTGCGCTGTCATGATTCATAAACTGATTTAACAAATAATATTCATTCGTCAAATCACCGCTAGCACTATTTAAAAGTTTTTTTTTTTTTTTTTGCTTGGTGGCCTCCACTGCTTTTTCTTGTAAGAAAATTACTATTTAAAAGTTCAGATTGCTTTGTTGACTTGAAACTACTTGTGCCTCTGCTTTAGTGCTATTGCAAGCTGTATTTGTTCGAATCTGGTTACGGATTACGAGGAGAACAACATGTATTATTATTCAAATTACATTGAGTAAATGCTCATATCAGACCAGAGTACATGTATTTGCACATTGCTGTCAGAATAAATTCCTGTTCCTGTTGCTCGGGCTTAGATTTTTTTTTCCCTCCTTTCTTCTTTTTTTGCTTGGTGGCCTCCACTGCTTTTTCTTGTAAGAAAATTTATGACAGAATAAATTTATTTCTAGCAGATTGAAAAAATCTAGGTATATCAATCCTTTAAATGGCTTTCAGAACCATACTTACTTTATTCATGCAGTCGCTGCAGGAATGATAAGGTGGCGGTGATATTTTCAATGGAAGGGCACGGTGCTAATGTCGTCTCCAGGATTGTGTCACTTGTTACTAATTATGACAGTCGTAATTGGTTACTAATCGTTTCTGATAATCAATATCGAAAAATGTAACCAATGCGACTACTGTCGCAGATACTTCCGAGGTAATGAAAAAGGGTATGCG
Source organism: Tetraselmis chui (assembly GCA_026401115.1). Lineage (NCBI taxonomy): Eukaryota > Viridiplantae > Chlorophyta > Chlorodendrophyceae > Chlorodendrales > Chlorodendraceae > Tetraselmis > Tetraselmis chui. The sequence continues at coordinate 6,748 of JAPMLY010003792.1, read as the reverse complement.
TTATTGTCGACCGACGAATATGGCACTCAAACGTCCGCAAAACTCACTCAGCTTCAGGCAGATTGCCCGTGGCACTGGTATCTTACTATTCTGGCATTTGCGAGCACTTCGAACTAGGCCCGGCGAAGTGGCGGACCTCTCAATCTCGGCATCTTGGCCGGAGATGGTTGAACATGCCGTGCTATCTCTTTGAACTCGTGCACACTACGCACTATGCCAAACGAGCGCCACAAATCATTTGCGCGGATACCCCTCGACCCAAACTATACTCCCACGGTGATAGCACCTTTGGTTAAAGGCGCATGCGCGGGCAATCGCCGACATAAGATATATTACCTAGGTACTACGCCCGTCGACAATCTATCGACAAGCATGACAGTCGGCGCATCTACCCATCGCGAGGCAAGAGTGTGCATGAACATTGCGAAAACGTGAAGGTAGCACACAAAGCACATATTGGTGGTATTTTTTACCTTACCGACGTCGAAACGATGATGCAAGGTATCATGTCAAATAAAGCGAATTGGCGCCCACCGGCGGCGCAGCGGCGGCGGCCCCGGAGGGGGGTGCGCTCGCAGGCCCGTCGGCATCCCCTCATCTCCCCGTGCTGGGCGCTGGAAACCCCGTAGCCATGCCATGCATGGCACGGTAGGGGGCTAAGAGGGCCGACAGCTCGATCCGCGGGATCAGCAGCTGTCGGGAAAGCCATGTACATAGGGCTTTTGGAAAAATATTTTCTGTGCAATACCGGCACCAAGACCTCCCGCTCGGCCCGTCCGATATGTTTTTTCGCATACAGATACTACTGAGAACAGTCCTACCTCGCGGGGGTGGGACTTGTACTTTATGAGCGTTTTATGGCGAGGAGGGTACGGCCGGATCAGCGGTGGGAGGCGGGTGTTGGAGCTGGTGGTGGCCAGCCGGGAAGCAGCGCCAAGAAAGGGCGCTCGCTAGCCGCCGACTAGCCATGTGCCAGTCGACACTTCCTAGGGGGTGAGGCAAGACATGGCACATGCCGGTGGCCGGTCGCAGGCGGAGGAGCGGCTATGTGAGGCGGCGGCGATCCTTAGGATCAGCTGCCGCCGGAAAGCCCTGTACGGAGGGCTTTTTGGGAATTAAACTAATGTCCGTACCCGGCGTCGAGCTAGTTGAGGAGCCGCACCATGGTAGGGCGATCACTAGCGAGCCGCCACGCCGACATGATACATCTCCCGGGGGGGGAGGAGTAAGCTTGGGCGACAAGGAGGTCAGTCGCGACGGAAGGAGCGACAAGATCCGGCGACGACGACCCTCCGGGTCGGCGCCGCCGGAAAACCCCGTACGGAGGGTTTTGACTAATTTCCGTGCACCCACGGCCTGACGGATCCGGCTATAGTGACCTGACCCCCCCCCTCCTCGACACCCACTACCGGATAGACGAGACCCTTGCGGGGGGACCCGGGTGAGCGCGGAGGCCCCAACCTCAACAAAGTCTACTAGGTGGACGCGCGATCAGAGGGGGGCGGGTACGGACGCATGCCGGACTACCTTACATGTACCCGGGTACCAGACAGAGAAAAACCGGGGAAATGAGCGGGGAAAATTCAGGTGCGGAGGCAGGAGCGCTAGTTTTTTCTATGTCTGTGTGTCTCGGTCCCCCTCACATGCCCTCGAGGTGACGGGGGACCTCGACAAGGAGGACCGTCGCGTCGGTGGATGCGGCGGCGACCTTGGCGGGGCTTACGGGATGGGGCGGCGGCATCGACGAGCGACCACGCGAGGAGGGGTTTTTTGCCAGCTTTTCCCCTCCTATCTTCGGCAAGACTGAAGTCACGCGGGAGCTAGATTAGGCTGGCCCGGCGTCCCTCCCGAACGCCAACCGGCCTAGGCCGGTCGGCACCCCGGTTCGGTGGGAGCGGGCCGACGATCGTGAAGGTCAACCATCAGTTTAGTTTTGCATTTCTCGACAAGTGGATTTATTTTTAGATATTTTTTCTTGATTACAAAATTACTGCGATGTTACTGCTTAGGCGGGGGGGCTGTAGCAATTGTTGCTATTGCTTATAGTTTTTTAACTCCCGAGGAACGTCGACACACAGTGAAGCTAGGTGTGTCGATAGGTGTACTTGGTCGAAGAGACCCGGGCCCAACTTGCTAATAAGTCATGAAAGGCAAAGTAGAGTGGCCCGAGAGATAGCAATCGGTCCACTTTGCCGGCACATGTTGTAAACAATTTCAATATTATTTCCATTTCGATTTCAATTTTAAAGCGAATTAGTTTACATGCGCCTGCATATCACATTCGGGCATGTTGCCCTTTACAACTTGAGCAGAGCCACCTCTATCACACACAGTATTAGAGCAAACACCAAAACCTAGTTTACAAATGGCCCGTAGCTGGAAACCATCATCGGCGACTTCGGCAATAAACCCATTAAAACCCTTAAGCCCCCCCCCCCCCTTCCCTCGCCCACCGCGACACCCCTCGTTAGTCACCCATCTCCCCCAATTGCAATGCACACCCGTATGGTGGACGCCGACGAAGGCAACTTCCTTGGTTCCCTCACGTTTGTCATGCTGTCCTACCTTAAGAACTCCTACCCTCCTCGCTCAAACCCCCCGCTCACAATGCTTACTTTATTCGAATCCCATAACCCATATTCATTGGACACACCAACGCCCGAAGCCGCTATTCCTCGATTAAGATGATCCAAATTGGCGAGTGGACATATTGCACACATCAACGATCGCTAGCATCACATCCCTCATTACCCATCACCCTACGCACCGACCCCTCTGATAAAATATGCGCGAAATCACGGCTCGAAACCACCCGCATCTACTCCCAACTCCACCTACACTCAGTCCAATGGCTGCACCACCCCCTCATTAACCGAGATTTACCAGATGTTAGAGAGCATGCCAGACCTCCCGCCCACATAAGCGAACCTGCTCTTGACCGGACCCCGCTCACAAGGTGCACATCATCTCCCGAGGGGGGACTCAAACACCCCAACATTTTACGGAGAGGATAGATTCAAGCGAAGACGGTCCATACCTAACTAGTAAGTTTCCAATATGGCTCAAATTCGAGGGCCCTTCGACAACAGTTAGTGACAACATGAACATGTTGTAAATCATTCATTTTCGTACTTAGCCTTGCTAACGCTCAATGGCCCGGTAACGGAAGGCGTTAATATTAAGCCATCCATTGTAATATCGAGGTCGACACAACGTATGAACTATCTTGTTGCATAGTCGACTAAGCAAGCACAACTTGCGCTACTTTAGACGGCGTACGGAGGTGATTGCTTACGTAGGGGACTTGCACATAAGCAACGCAAACGAAAACGAGCTGCGTCTTGCTTTCCGGTAACGGAACAATATCAAGTTCATCACATGACAAGGTCAAGTCATCGGCAGTCATGGGTAAGCCCGTCTCTTCGAAAAGGTCACGAACAGTTTGCGCCAACATGCTCCTCGTTAGGCAACATAAAGCATGCAGTAGACCACATTTGAAATTTGAAATTAAACACTCCAACATCAGTAAACCCGGTTGGAGTCTCCGGGCCCCCCCTTATGCTATGCCTAGCTGGACTTAGAAGCGTGAGGTAGACCGTTGAACCACTAATCCCAACCTCTCTAGTGGCAGTAACGATACCGTCTAAAACATACCCATATCCAAGTATTTATTATTTTTCTGATCTATACGTAAATTTTTTTGGATACAGTATGAAAAATAAAATGTCGCTAGTCTCCACGATACGTGGCCTGCTCCAGCCGCTGCGGGGTCGCTGATCAGCAAGGCTGTTCAGCTTGAGCTGGTCGAGGCGAACATGCCTGACCTCGGCTCCTGTGCAACTCCGGTCGTGCCGGAGCTTGGGGGGAAAGGCAAGTGAAAAACCCCCCCTCGCATTGGTCGTCGTCGGTCCCGCCTCGATCCGTGCTCAAACCCGCCCGAGGTATTAGCCGCTCCTCTCGACGCAGCTCGCCACCTAGCCATGTCTTCTCTCCTCCTTCGGGGGCTGAGAAGAGAAAAGAACTAGGATGCAGACGGTGTCCGGTTGGCTCTCCTGCCCCCGAGCTAGATTGTCTCTTGTCCCATGTCCTTTTCCCGTCTGTTTCCAACACCTATCTGATCGCGCTGTGGCCGTCCGTGCCCTCCCCTAGTGGTTTACGTTAAAAAACGAATCCTACCGTCACTAAAGACAGTAAAAAGATCTAAAGTGCTACTAAAGTACTACTGAACCGAAAAACGGGGATGGGTCGGTAGCTCTAATGAGCAACGCCGACCGTCTTCGCTCTGGGCCTGGCCTCCCATCGAGCGACAGACTTGTGGACAGGGCCGCTGAACAGCGTGCACCATCCACCTCTCCCCACCCGAGCCTAGCTCACCCAGGTCAGTGGATCCGTAGCGACACCAGACGGTACACACTTAAAGGCGCAGCTTCCGGGGATTTGAATTTCATCCCTCCGACAGCTATCGCGCCATTCACTTTGAAATCCACAAATGTACCCGTCACAATACTGCGACACACAAAAAATACACATCGCTTACAAAAAGCCTCTTCCCCGGAAGGCGGCGCACCACATCGCGCCCCTCCGAGCGTCCGGACGTCCCTGTCCGCCGCCAACTTTCACCAAACCCACGTCCCATCAGGCATTGTCGCGTGCAGCCAACACGCGCAATACTCTCAAACACCTACTCGAAAATTCAAACTCAACTCCACTACTAACCTCCACCACTGGGAACCCAGCTCGATCGCTATGTCTTCGACCCCTACCCCCCCCCCCCCCACCTAATGGCAGGCGCTACTAAGGGATCCCCCGCCGCATGGCCGCTTCACGGACCCCTACCATCCCAATAACAGACTCGCAGGACACCCGTTGACCCCGTTTCTTACCGCCTCCCAACTGACCCACCCCCACCAGATTTTGGGCACATCTCTTGATCCCCTCCCTCTCCGTCGCGGACTCCAGACCCCCCTGACTCTGCCCCGGTCAACTGTGGCCCTGGGACAGGCCGACGACTTCTCCACCCGTATGGTCGACTCGTTCCTCCTTACATGCCAGTACTCCACCACCCCCTCCCACCTTGCTCGATTATGGATCCACGGCGTCTTCTTGCCGGACCCGACCCACTCCGATCCGATCACGTCGGCCTGCTCGTTGGCCCGCCGCTGGCTCCTCGAGTGCCTCAACGATCTCCCTCATCTCCCCAGCCGCATTAAAAATATAATCGGCCGGGAACTCGCCCACCACACTCGATGGACCGCGATCACCACCCGCACACACCACCCCACAGCACCGAAATGCGACGATACCACACCCCTACCGGACGAACTGCGTACGAGCTATCAATAAATCCGCCTGGCTCTTCCCACTCATGTATATCAGTAGGCCTCCTGTACCAACTCGCTTCACGCCAACGTAAATTCCGATCGGCCGGTCCAGTGCCCCCCTCTGGAGCCTCCTCCCCTTTGCTCCTGAATAATCTGAGACAGCAGAAAATTCACTTCCTGCGCGATGCCTCAGCTCCCAAAGTTTCAGGCCGAAGGGTGAAAATCCGCTCCCCCCTGTTCCCCGGTATCACCGGCCAAGAAGCAGTCGCCCTACTACAGGACCTCCTGACTTCCGACCTCGCGGTCGCACTCACCTCTGCCGGATCAGCCAACACGACCCACCCCCAGTGCAGAATCGAAGACCTACCCGAGCCCGCTCAATTCATCATCCAATTCGCGGACGCCCTCCAACCGCTGGACACTCCCACACCGATCGAGTCCGACCCATCCTCCTTCTGGGTAAATATCCTCCACCTGCCCAATAACCCCATTCATTCACAATCCGGCCATGTATCCCATCACATATTTTCATATTCACCCTATGAACCAGTACCCCCCGACCATCACCTTCACACCATCACCATCACACACCCCCCGTCACAGGCTACGTTCCAGGCTCGTCATGGGCTGACACCTGCCTTACCACTGTCCTCATCCAGTCCCGCCACTCCCTTTCCCTCCCTTGCATCAACTCAGATGGCACAATCCCACCCACACACTGGCTATACACCCTCCTATCTCAAACAGCCATTGAATATATAACCCATCACACCCCCACATCCTCCCCCCCTTCCCAACACCCCCTCAGTCTCTCTCACCACACAACCCTGCAAAAATTTCTCGATGGCTCATACTTACGTTGACACCCCTCCAACTCCCCCACCATCACCACCAGCATACAGATATCCCTCTGCACCGAAATGACCTGCATCCTCATATCCACTAACGGCACAGTCACCATTCCCCTCACCCACACATACACCCACAGAGGAGCACGCACACAGTCCACATGCACCCTCACCATCAACCCCCACCATTACTCCACCTTTGGTAGGGCCCGTCTCACGGACCCTATCTTCACCACCACCACCTCTCCACCTCCCCTCACAGTCACAAAACGTTACACCCTCCACCGCAACCCCCCGGCTCTCCTTTTCCAATGGTCCCACCACCTCAAGGACAACAACACCACCAACCAATGGCACCTGGAGCCTTCCGACTTCCACATGCAGGACGACGACGACCTTCCCCTCGACCTCTCCTCCCTCCCCGACATCCAGATATCTTCCACCACCCCGGCCCACACTCCATCACGGGCACTCCACCACCCCACCATCTCTCACCCCGCCTCCACCTCCTCATTCCACATCAACCCCTCACCCAACCCTTCAGCCCCCCCGACAGCCCCCCCACCCACTTCTACCCCT
>JAPMLY010003791.1:0-10504 GCA_026401115.1 Tetraselmis chui | reverse complement strand
ACACACCCCTTGCAAACGCCATCAGAAGCCACTGGCCAGGCACAATGGTTGACATCCTCCCCATCGTCATGAGCCGCACAGGTACACCGCACTCCTCCACCATCACGAGTCTCACCTCCCTTCTCACCGCCCGCACAGACCCTCCTGATAAACTCGTCTCCAAAGCACACCTCGACACGTCTCGCATTCTTGCACAACTCCACACGCATACTGTCCAATGGCTGCATCACCTCCTACTCATATACCGCATTAAGTCCCGCACGACCTCCCGCCGCGCATCCGCACATTGCCCCCTCGCACGACCCTAAATGCACACAACCTTCGCCTCTACTTGCACACCTCCCCGGGGGGGAGTAAAACACCCGACCCACTTTGGAGAGGTTGGATTAGGTGGTTAACGGTCTAGCCCTGACTTGTAAGTTCCCTGTATGGCATAGTTGGGAGGGCCCAGAGACAGCAGCCGACGCATCCGGCTTTTGGTGAAAAACCGGCGCATACGGTACATGTTGTAAACAATTTCAATTTCAATTGCTTAGAGGCAAACGATGGCACTCCTAAAATGCTAGCGATGATAATATGATTCTTTTGCCATAGCGTGCCTCCGAGCCATAACACCATACTAGCTAGTCGCTAGCGCTCATTCACACTCCCTCCGCCCTTCCCTACCGACCCGCCCTCACCCACGCCCCCCTACCCCCACAACCCTTTACCCCACCCCCCCACATGCACCCACCAACAACCCCACGGAAGACACCCCCCAACCCTCCACCCACCTCCCTTCACCAATCCTCTCCCACCATATAGCCCAACCACTCCATCTCATCAACCTCAACACCCGCGGCCTCCACACATCCATCATGGACGTCGAACACCTCACAACCACCCACCACCCGGACGTCCTCATCCTCACCGAAACCAACCACGCGACCCACAAATCCCGCTGGCGCATCGCCCTCCCCTGATATCTTCTAAAAAGTGCTCGTCCGCATCACTCACATGTCCCCCAATCCCACGGAGGAGTCCTCTTCGCGGTTCGCAAATCGTCCTTTCACTCCGCCATTGTCTTACCTCCGCCACCCCACATCACTGTGAGCAAGGTGAGGGTTCATCTCGGGCCGAGACACGCCTACATACCATGATCGGAATCACCGGGTATCGAACCCGCGATCTTCTGCGTATTAGGCGTGCGCTTCACCGGCTCGCCGAAAAAGCATAGCTGACATATGTGGCAACATACCACATATGTACCAAACTACGACAACTTGCCTATCTCTCTTTCCGCATTCATGCACCCCGTACCTCATCCTCGGAGTCTACATGCCACAACTCCACACTCCTCAACTGACCTGCTTGTACGCAAAAGTCGTAGCGTGGGGCCTTAGACTCGCAAACGACCACCGACACACAGCGTCCTTTGGGGCGGGGACTTCCAAACGACCACTACCCAGGGTACCGGAAATCTCGCCCTCACCTCCCTACTCATCTTCCACCTTCAACCCCTCAACCCCCCAATTCCCCCGCAGCGGTGGCTGCCTAGACCACTGGCTTTCCACACACTCCTCACCCCTCACCCCCTCCCCAACCGCCATCTCGGTCTTCCCCACCCCTACACACTTCACCGACCATGGCCATCCTCCTCAGCATTCCAGCCCCTTTACCCTCATCGATCGTGCCCCCTTGCCCGACAGCCCCTCATACACACACCACACTCCACCCGCGGATTCACCTTAAAACTCTCCCTCACACAAAACCACGCAAGAGAATACCAAAACATCACACCCGCCCTCATCAACTTAACTGCCACCCTCCATGCCGCAATACTCAACACACCCTCATCCACGGCCTCCACCGACGACCTAGACACTCTCGCCTCGCAATTCACTACCCTCCTCTCCAACCGCATGGACCATGCAGCCACCATATGGCTCCTCCTATCCCCGAAGCAACCTCGACCCCCAAACACATCCCCGGACACCCTCTGGCTCTCTAAAAAATCCCGCATACTCATTCAAAACCTCCGTCGCTGCAGCACTAAACGCGGTCACCTTCCCCTCGCCTATTCTCTCTTCCATACGACCGACTATATGACCCCCGATATCATCAAACATAAATGTCACGAACGCATTCGCCACCTCCTCCACACAGCCACCACGGATAAATTGAAAAAAATAAAATCCCGCGCCAAGAGCGCCTATGACGCAAACCCGAAATATTGACGAGCACAATCCTGCAACATTACAGTGTAGGACATTGTAAAGGTACTCTTTATCAATTCCGATTTGTGCTTTTCCATCGGAAGGACGAACAACGTGGGTACGTCGCTATTGCACTGTTAGCAAGGGTTCCGATGCGTACTGCACTGCCATTACCTCCCGGTACGTACAGTGCGCGCAATTAATCTAACTAGCCAGACGACGCGCCAAGCGAGTATTCCAATGCAGAATGTGATTCCCCAGCCTAGACGAACCGCGTCGTTAGTCTGTTGATGGCAGTTGGAAAGCCCTAGCACCTCACACGTAAGCCAAGCGAGAGCAAGTGCAAGCTAACGAGGCAAAGACTATATAAGCCTAGTGTAGTAGAGGGAGGTGACGGAACCATTTAATAATTCCATTTGTTCAATTATAATAGACTGCTCAAGTACCAAAAGTGAGACGTATTCTCATCTCTTTCCACCTGCACTTCCATCTAGCAATTAAGCAGCAACAGAATATAATATAACATATTTGTGTCTGATGTTAGCTTTTCGAAGGCTAACCGCCACAAAATCCTCCCACCGCCTACTTAAATTTAAAAGCGGCCTCCTCCCCCATAGCATTGCCACCTCGACCCTCCATAAAGTCACTCGACCCGACGCAATATTGAAATTAAAATTGTTCACAACATGTGTGTTAGAGTTGGGAACGGATAGTTACATGGAGGTCGTGCCGGCCCCTCAGGGGGGCCAGCTGTGGTGACTAGAGAAGTGAGGGGTGTTGTAAGTAATACCGTATACGTATTAGTTGCAGATAGCTATTGTAAGCTACTCTAGATATGATTAGTACATGTCTAGATCGGACATACCGATAAACTGTTTGACTCGGTACAGAGCTGTCGCTAGGCTACAGCTCTCTCACTTCTGTTGTCCCGACACCACGCCTGAAGGCTGGTTGTCGCCGTAACTTTTCCGTTTGCGGGACTATGAATGTAACTACGTTTGCGTAAGTTATCTTCCACACTAACTGTGTTTGCATGGTTTAAAAGGTTATGGGCCCCTGTTTACATATCCCTCCGTAGGACTTCTAATGGACACATGTGTACGCTAGACTCCGGGGGAGTCTTGGCCCTCCACCTATAGGTATTCGCTATAGGTGTTCGCCGCTCAGTCGCGATGCGATGCGATGGGTTCATATAGACAATATGTTCCTATCGGGTACCGACTTTTGGCGGTACTTGGATAAGGCGTACACCTCCGTTCCGGGAAGCGGCGGTTCTATCCCCCTTCATGCCATTCCGTGTGTACATGGATTAACAGGTTATGGGCCCTCCACGTTTACGTGGGGTTTACTAGGGCACCGGCCGGAGTTTGTCCATTAAGGGGGAGTGTTTACATATCCCTCCGTAGGGCTTCTAATGGACACATGTGTACGCTAGACTCCGGGGGAGTCTTGGCCCTCCACCTATAGGTATTCGCTATAGGTGTTCGCCGCTCAGTCGCGATGCGATGCGATGGGTTCACATAGACAATATGTTCCTATCGGGTACCGACTTTTGGCGGTACTTGGATAAGGCGTACACCTCCGTTCCGGGAAGCGGCGGTTCTATCCCCCTTCATGCCATTCCGTGTGTACATGGATTAACACCCCCGCCTCACGTCACTCACGCGCGACAACCTGGTTCGGCGAGCTGCGATCGACAGCTCTCCCGCAGAAGGCAAGTTCCTCTAGACACCTAGTACTTTCAACTTGTAGTCGGCGGTATCGCCAGTATAAACTGCGATTTGAAACCCGCCACCACCCCTCTTAAGTCAGCCACTCGACGGCGATAGCCAGCCACCCACACCGACGCACTCGTCGTGTGTGGACAGGGTGCACACATGTCCAAGCTGGAGAACGGGGGGGCGCACCATCGGGTGAATACGCATCCACAGGTTGCACGACAGCCGTAGCTTACCTTTTTATTTTTATATTATCTTAGCGACTCAGCCACCAGCGCAACGCTCCACCTGTCATGGCCTTGGCCTCGACTTGTGCCCCACACTGGGTGGAGGATACAGAGAAGGTGCTCTGAGACACCCCGGGGCTACAGGCCGAGGGGTCGGCGGGCATCAAGCCGTCTCTTTGAAACCGCTGTTAGGCACGAGTCCGGCTAGCGGTTTTTACCGCTGCCTGTTTTTTATTCAGCTCTTTCTTTTTCGCCCTCTGTCAAAATGGCGCCGAAAACTCCGCCTGTTTCACCTCTTGATTCCCCTGACCTAGGCTCTCAACAGAGCAATCTCGATCCCCCCCCGGATACTCTAGCGATGCTCGTTGCGCAAGTGGCGCGCATATCCGCTCGTCTCGACTTGCAGTCGGCCGAGGCTGCTGCTGTTGTTGCTGCGGGGGCTAATCCGCACCCCCCTGTCGCTCAGCGCCGCCACGATGCTGAGAGATGATGAGAGAGATGGCGGCCGGCGAAGGCACCGGCAAGGCCGGCCGACCGCCACTAATAGGGAATAGAGTACCGCTAATAGCATTACACTAAGTACTAGGATGACAAATAGCTACCTTGTACATAAGTACTAAGCAACGGGATGCTAGTGCTAACACCCCCCCTCAAGGTAGCCGAGGTCTTGACGTCATCCTAGCTTGCGTCGAGGAAGGTGCCATCTTGGTCGAAGGTGTAGTGCTTGTAGCGTGTGTCTCAAGCCGGGTAGGTGTAGCGACATGCGCTCACAAGAACGTGCCGCTACCGGCGAGTTACCGATAAGAAGCGGTTCCAAATGTACTGCGTAATGTACTATTCTGACATGTAGCGGGAAAACCTTCCCCGGGCGAATTAGCCGACGCATGAGAGCGGCCGGCGAGGAAGAAGCAAAGCCAACAAGGCCGTTAGGAGCGTGTAGGCACGCAAAAGCATAGACGGGCGCTCGTGTTGACTCCCCCCTTTCGCCGTGAGAAAGTTAAGCTCCTCGCTATGATAGGTGAGCGCTGCGGCGTTGCCTCGGAAAAAACAATTACAGTACTAATTAAAGTACGCACGGGCCGAATTTTCGCGGGTCGGTCTTGAAAATCAGATCCGGTCGAGAGCATCGGTAGGGTGAAGGCTAGGTAAGACTTGAAGTTGGGTAGGGCGAGCGTGGCCCCGGGCGCTTTACACACGCTCTTCTCCTTTTTACGTGGGAGATGGTAGGGCAGTCGCGGACAACCAGCTCGAAGGCGAAGCGTGGTGTCAATTGGACGATGAATTACTAGCGTGGCGCCGAGCGCTTTACACACGCTCTACTCTTTTATACGTGGGAGTAGGTAGGACTAGCGCGGCGCCGAGCGCTTTACATACGCTCTTCTCAAGTGTAACTTGGTAGAGGGTCCATAACCTGTTAGAGTTGGGAACGGATAGTTACATGGAGGTCGTGCCGGCCCCTCAGGGGGGCCGGCTGTGGTGACTAGAGAAGTGAGGGGAGAGAGATGGCGGCCGGCGAAGGCACCGGCAAGGCCGGCCGACCGCCACTAATAGGGAATAGAGTACCGCTAATAACATAACACTAAGTACTAGGATGACAAATTGCTACCTTTGTACATAAGTGCTAAGCAACGGGATGCTAGTGCTAACAATGTGCCGGCAAACTAGACCGACTGCTGTCTCTCGGGCCTCTCTACCTAGCCATTAAGGACTTAGAATCGAGTTTAGCCCGGGTCTCTTCGACCAGGTACACCTATCGACACACCTAGCTTCACTGTGTGTCGACGTTCCTCGGGAGTTAAAAAACTGTAAGCAATCGCAGCAATTGCCACAGCCCCCCCGCCCAAGCAGTAACAGCGTAATAATTTTGTAATCAAGAAAAATAGATCTGATAATAAATCCGCTTGTCGAGAAATGCAAATCTAAGCTGCTGCTCGACCTTCACGATGCTCGGCCGCTCCCACCGAACCGTTCGGGAGGGACGACGGGCCAGCCTAATCTAGCTCCCGCGTGACTTCGGTCTTGCCGAAGATAGGAGGAGAAAGGCTCGCCAAAAACCCCTCCTCGCGTGGTCGCTCGTCGATCCCGCCGTCCCATCCCGTAAGCCCCGCCATGGTCGCCGCCGCGTCCGCCGACGCGACGGTCCTCCTTGTCGAGGTCCCCCGTCACCTCGAGGGCATGTGGGGGGGACCGAGACACACAGACATAGAAAAATGGGCGCTCTTGCCTCCGTGCCTGAATTTTCCCCGCTCATTTCCCCGGTTTTTTCTCTGCCTGGTACCCGTGTACCTGTCGGGTAGTCCGGCTTGCGTCCGTACCCTCCCCCCTCTGATCGCGCGTCCACCTAGCAGACTTTGTTGGAACAGGGGCCTCCGCGCTCACCCGGCCCCCCCCCGCAAGGGTCTCGTCTATCCAGGTAGTGGGTGTCGAGGAGGGGGGGGGTCAGGTCACCGTAGCCGGATCCGTCGGGCCGCGGGTGCACGAAAATTAGTCAAAAACCCTCCGTACGGGGTTTTCCGGCGGCGCCGACCCGGAGGGTCGTCGTCGCCAGATCTTGTCGCTCCTTCCGTCGCGACTGGCCTCCTTGCCGCCCGAGCTTACTCCTCCCCCCGGGAGATGCAACTTGTCGCCGTGGCGGCTCGCTAGTGAGCGCCCTACCCTGGTGCTGTTCCCCAACTAGCTCGATGGCGGGTACGGACATTTGTTTAATTTCCAAAAAGCCCTCCGTACATGGCATTCCGACGGCGGCTGATCCTAAGGATCGCCACCGCCTCACATAGCCGCTCCTCCGCCTGCGACCGGCCACCGGCTTGTGCCATGTCTTGCCTCACCCCCTGGGAAGTTTCGACTGGCACAAGGCTGGTCGGCGGCTAGCGAGCGACCTTTCCTGGCGCTGCTTCCCGGCTGGCCACTTCCAGCTCCAACACCCGCCTCCCACCCTGATCCGGCCGTACCCTCCTCGCCATCAAACGCTCCTCTAGTACATGCCCCACCCCCTCGAAGTAGGATTGTACTCAGTAGTATATGAATGCGAAAAAACATATCGGACGGGCCGAGCGGGAGATATGGGTGCCGGTTTCGCACAGAAACTATTTTTCAGAAGCCCTATGTACATGGCTTTCCCGACATATGCTGATCCTGCGAATCGAGCTGTCGGCACTCTTAGCCCCCTACCGTGCCAGGCCTGGCACGGCTACGGGGTTTCCAACGCCCACCACGGGGAGGTGAGGGGATGCCGACGGGCCTGCGAGCGCACCCCCCTCCGGGGCCGCCGCCGCTGAGCCGCCGGCGGGCGCCTCGACGCAATAATTGTCACCTCTCCTAACGATATTATCGTAGCAGTCCACTCACACTTCAACTACGAACTCACCCGCGCCACCCCACCCGAGCTTCCTATCCCTCCGTGGGAAAACCCCGATAACCCCGAGCCATTCGTAATCGAGCCCCGCGGGGATTCCTCCCTCACACTCGCCGGCATGATCACCCGCGACATATCCGATGAAACGGCAAGTCGCTAGGCACTGGCAAAGCCCCCGGCCCAGACGGCAATCCTAACAAAATCATGAAGTTCCTACCCACCTAAAAAAACGTATCTTACCGTCACTAAAGACAGTAAAAAGATCCAAAGTACTACTAAAGTACTACTAAAAAACGTATCCTACCGTCACTAAAGACAGTAAAAAGATCCAAAGTACTACTAAAGTACTACTGTACCACATAACACGGGGATGGATCGGTAGCTCGAATGAGCAACACCGATCGTCTTCGCTCTAGGCCTGGCCTCCCATCGAGCGCAAGACTGGTGAACAGGGCCGCTGAACAGCGCGTACCATTCACCTCACCCCACCCGAGCCTAGCTCAAAAAGGTCAGTGGATCCGTAGCGACACCAGACGGTACACACTCAAAGGCACAGCTTCCAGGGATTTGAATTTCAACCCCCCGACAGCTATCGCGCCATCCGCTTCGAATTCTATACACGTACCCGTCACAGTACTACGACACACAAGCGATACACATCGCTTACAAAAACCCTCATCCCAAGTGGACGGCGCGCTTCATCGCGCCCCTCCGAGCGTCCGGACGTCCCTGTCCGCCGCCAACATCCTCCAAACCCAGGTCCCATCGGGCCTGGTCGCGTGCAGCCAACACGCGCACTACTTTCAAACACCACCTCGACAAGCCGCACTCACCTCCTCTACTTATCTCCCCCACTCGACATCCTGCTCGACTGCCATGTCTTCGACCCCTACCCCTCCCCCCACTTACATGCAGGCGCTTTTGAGGGACCCCCCGCAACACGGCCGCTTCACGGACTTATACCATCCCATGAACACACTCGCGGGACACCCGCTGACCCCATTCCTCACAGCCTCCCAACTCCCCCACCCCCAACAGATATTAGGCACAGCTATGGACCCCCTCCCACTCCGTCGTGGACTCCGGACCCCCCTGGTCCTGTCTATCCCACGGTCAACAGCGACTCTCGAACAGACCGACGACTTCTCCACCCGTATGATCGACACACTCCTCCTTACAGGCCAGTACTCCACCACCCCCTCGCACCTTGCCCGCTTCTGGCTCCACGGCGTTTTCCTGCCGGATCCGTCACACCCCGACCCGATCGCATCAGCTTGTTCGGTGGCCCGTCGCTGGCTCCTCGAATGCCTCAACGACCTCACCGATCTCCCCAACCGTATCAAAAATATAATCGGAAGAGAACTTGCCCACCACACGAGATGGTCCGCGAACACCTCTCGCACACACCACCCCACCGCCCAGAAATGCGACGATAACACCCCCATACCAGTCGAACTCAGTACGGGTTTCCAGGAGATTTGCCTGGCTATTCCCACCTCTTGTATAGCGGTAGGCCTCCTGTACCAACTGACTTCACACCAGCGTGAATTTAGTTCGGCCGGTCCAGTACCTCCCTCTGCGACCTCCTCCCCTTCGCTACTGAACAAACTAAGACAGCAGAAAATTCGCTTCCTACGCGACGCCTCAGCTCCAGCAGTTTCAGGACGTCGTGTGAAAATCCGCTCCCCCTGGTTCTCCGGTATCACCGGCCAAGAGGTGATCGCTCTCCTACAGGACCTCCTCACCTCCGACCTCGCAACCGCACTCACCTCGACCGGACCAGCCCCCTTGACCCACCCCCAATGCAGACTGGAAGACCTTCATGAACAAGCTCAGTTCACCCTCCAGTTCGCGGACGCCCTCCAACCGCTGGACACTCCCACCCCGATCGAGGCCGACCCGTCCTCATTCTGGGTAAATATCCTCCACCTGCCCAAGAATCCCATTCATTCACAATCCGGCCCTGTATCCCTACCCATATTTTCATATTCACCCTATGAAACCGTACCCCCTGACAATCACCTTCACACCATCACCATCACACCCCCCCCGTCACAGGCCATGTTCCAGGCCTGTCATGGGCTGACACCTGCCTCACCACAGTCCTCATACAGTCCCGCCACTCCCTATCCCTCCCTTGCATCAACCCAGACGGCACCATTCCCCCCTCACACTGGTTACACACCCTCCTCTCACAAACAGCCAGTGAATACCTCACACACCACACCCCCACATCCACCCCCCCCTCCCAACACCCCCCTAGCCTCTACCACTACACCACCCTAAAAAAGTTCCCCGATGGCTCATACTTTCGCTCACACCCCTCCACTTCCCCCACCATCACCACCAGCATACAAATATCCCTCAGCCCCGAAATGTACTGCATCCTCATCTCCACTAACGGCAAAGTCACCATTCCCCTGACCCACACATACACCCACAGAGGCGCACGCACTCAATCCACTTGCACCCTCAACATCACTCCCCACCACTACTCCACCTTCGGCAAGGC
The DNA here is from genome assembly GCA_026401115.1 of Tetraselmis chui. Classification (NCBI taxonomy): domain Eukaryota; kingdom Viridiplantae; phylum Chlorophyta; class Chlorodendrophyceae; order Chlorodendrales; family Chlorodendraceae; genus Tetraselmis; species Tetraselmis chui. The sequence goes on along the minus strand of JAPMLY010003791.1, from coordinate 497 downwards.
CCGTCTCACAGACCCTATTTTCACCACCTCCCCCCTCTCCGCCCCCCCTCACAATCACGAAAAAAAACACCCTCCACCGCAACCCCCCAGCCCTTCTCCTCCAATGGTCCCGCCACCTCACAGACAATCACATCCCCAGCCAATCACATCCCCCGCAATCATATTGTAAACACCGTGAATCGCTTCATTCTCCCGGCCCACTTTAACCCCCGCACCTGCTGCATAACAATGCATAACTTTCTATTCGATTTAAACCTCGAATACGGCCTCCCCACCCCCATCGGCTACCTCGATACCTCTGCTGCCCTCTCCTTCCAATGGGGACAATACCAGGACCTCTCTAACCTCTACTGCCTCGCTTCCGCAATAACCAAACTCCACTCGACTCCCACCGCCTCGTACACAGTTATCACTAACAACGAAGTCGATAATCACCACCACAACTCCCAATACCCCAGCAACTGGACCAACCTCGCCAACCGCGGCTCCCCCCCCCG
>JAPMLY010003790.1:0-10014 GCA_026401115.1 Tetraselmis chui | reverse complement strand
CTACACTTCATCACCCTCAACACCCGCGGCCTACACACCTCCATTATGGATGTTGAACACCTCTCCACCTCCCACCAACCGGACGTCTTAATCCTCACCGAAACCAACCACGACACCCACAAGTCCCGCTGGCGCATAGCCCTCCCCCAATACCACCTCAAAAGCTCCCGACCCTGCTACTCAACTGTGCCCCTACCCAACGCAGGCGTTCTCTTCGCGGTCCGCCGAGCCTCATTCCAGTCTGCCACTGTCCTAACCCCGCCCCCCCACCTCATCCCCCATATCGCCGGACTAAAAATCGTCCCCCACTCAGGCACCCCTTACCTCCTTATAGGTACTTATATGCCCCAGCTCTACAACCCCCAACTGACCCGCCTCTACGCAGAAGTTGCAGCTTGGGGCCTCCGACTAGCGGACGACCACCCGCAACACCGCACCCTCTGGGGAGGGGACTTCCAATCGACCACCCACACAGGTACAGGACACCCTGCCCTCACCTCCTTACTCAAATCCCACCTCCACCCCCTCCACGACCCCATCCCTACCTTCCCCCGCAGCGGGGGCTGCCTTGACCACTGGCTCACCACGCCTCCTTCACCTATCACCCTCCCACCATCCTCTTGCTCGATATTCCCCTCCCCCTCCCACTTTACTGACCACTCTGCAATCCACCTCGTCATTCCCGCCCCTTTCTCACTCATGGCACACCCCCCCCCTCCCCATACCCACCCCCACACACAACACACGACGCGCAAACTCACCTTTCGCCTTCCCCTCACACCCGACCACATAAAAGCGTACCAATCCAGCACCCCCGACCTCATCAACCAAACGGCAACCCTCCACGCAGAAATTCTCAACACCTCATACACCTCGGCCACCCCCGACACCCTCGACACCCTAGCCTCACAATTCACCACACTCCTCTCCCAACACATGGACCACGCAGCCACAGTTTGGCCCCTCCTCCCCGACAAAAAACCCCGCCCACCCCAAGCGTCCCTTGACCCCACTTGGCTCACAAATAAAACACGCACTCAAATACTCAAACTCCGTAAATGCAGCAAAAATAACGGCCCCCTCCCCATCGCCCAAGCCCTATTAAACACAACCGAATATCTCTCCCCTGACGCCATCAAACAACAGTGCCAAGCACGCATCCGCCAGCTCCTTCACGACACCACCACGGATAAGATAAAAAAAATAAAAACTCGAGCCAATGCGGCCTACGACACCTGCCCCAAACTCTCCCACCGCCGATTGAAAATTAAAAGCGGCCTCCTACCCCCCGCCGGCACCACCTCCACCCTCCACCGCATTACCAAACCCGATAAAACCACCGCATCCTCTCCCTCCGCCGTCATTGACGCGGTACACTCTCACTTCGCTAGCGAACTCGGCTGCGCCACCCCACCCGAACTACCCACCCCCCCATGGGAACTCCCTAACAACCCCGACAACTTTACCATCGAACCCCGCGGAGACCCCTCTCTCACCCTTGCCGACATGATTACCCGCGACACTTTCGATAAAACCCTCAACTCCCTAGGCACCGGCAAAGCCCCCGGCCCCGACGGTATCCCCAATGAAATAATCAAATTCCTACCCCCGGCGACCCGCTCAGCCCTCTTCTCTCTCCTCTCCCTCCTAGCACACAAATCCTACACCCCTCCTGATTGGTGCCACAGCACAACATGCCTCCTACATAAAAAAGGAGACCCCTCCCTCCTCGATAACTACCGCCCTATCGCCCTCATGAATAACCTCCTTAAACTATGGACAGCACTAATCAAAGATGCAGGCTCGAAGTACGCCGAAACCCATGGCATTCTCAGCGACCAACAAGACGGATTCCGACAACACCGCAGTATCCACGACGCCCTCTCCTCCCTCATTATGACGATGGAGGACGCGAAACTCCACAGCAAAGACATCTACGTCATGTACGCGGATTTCAAAGGCGCCTTCAACGCCGCGGACCACCGCATCATGTTCAAACACATGCGTCAACTCGGTATGCCCCCCACCTTTGTCGACACATGCGAACACCTCTACGGGGTCTCTACCACAGAATATATTACTCCACATGGCCCCACCCCTTCCATCGACATTAATCGCGGAACCCTCCAGGGCGACACCCTCTCCCCCTTTCTATTCACCCTCTTCCTTGAACCCTTCCTTCGCTGGCTCACGGTGGGAAGCCGGGGCTACCGCCCAGGCCCCCCCGCCACTAACGTCGACCCCACAGTACCCACAGCCACATACCCAGGACACGGCTTTGCTGACGACCTCAGCCTCGTCACGGGCTCGACCCCCAACATGACCATCCAGCTCAGGAAACTCTCCCTCTTCAGCGCCTACACCGGCATGACCGTCAACATCCGCAAATGCTGCATCACCGGCGCCCTCTGGCGCACAGGCAACGCCCTCACCCTCGCCAACACTACCCTCCTCGCATCCCGCCTGCAAACTCAGTTCATCTCCCTAAACTCCACCCCGGCCCCCATCCCCTCCATTGGCCCCAAGGACACATACCGCGTCCTAGGGGTAGAACTGAACACCTCCCTCAACTTCACCAAACATTGGCAAGAACTCAAACGTACCACTGCATCCCTCATCACCGCCCTTTCCACCTCCCCACTAACACAATCCCGCAGAATCAGGGTCATCCGTGGACTCCTCATCGGAAAGCATTTCACCCTCCAGCTCGGCCTCTTCACCGACTCCCAACTCGACACTCTCGAAGGACAAATCTGCCGCGCACTCCGCTCCGCCGTCTCCTCGGTACGTAACCTTCCCCGCACCGCCCTTCACCGCCCTACACAGACCTAGGATACGGACTCCCCTCCCTCAAAGCCCACGCCGCACAACTCACAGTCTGTCACTTACATAAAACCATGAACACCTCAGGCTACAGAGGCCACATGACCCGCGCACACATACGCACCCTATCCACAATGTACTCCCACTGGCCCTCGGAATCCATCATGTCAACCTGTTACACCCCACCCACACTAAAGTGCTTAGTCCGCGCCCAACGGGATGCGGGCACCCTATTCCACAACATCCCTCCACTCTCCCTCACCAACCCTATCGCCTCCACTCTCCGCACCCACTTCACCACCCAAGACAACGCCCTCCTCACCTCCCTCAGAGACAAAGCCACACACATCACCGACCCTCACACATACAAACAAGCCTACTGCGATTTCTCCCCACGCAAAACACACACCTCCCTCCTACCCCGCCTCACCCCCCTATGGAAAAGTAACATCACCACGTGGCCACAAATCCTCCTCAGAGCCACCTCATCCTCCTTCATCCTCAAATCATGCAAATCCATCACCACACTCACGGGGTCCACCACCCCCCTCTCTGTTCCTATCCGCCTCCTAGCCGCAATCCTCACCGAACCCCTCGATACTATCCACAACCGCCTCCCCATCACAAGCCTCAATACCAACCAAGCATCCCCCCCCACCACTATACACCCCTCGTGGATTCCCCTCCTCTCCCCTCACCTCCCCCGCTCACCCCCCACCCTCCAATCCGGCGTCTGCACCTCCCGCAACACTCACCCCACCCCCACCGCACCCATCACACACTTAGACACAGAATACCTCACCCCCTCAGACCACCACTACCCCCCCTGCGACGTAACACGCATCATTTCCAAACACAAAGACACGGAATACGGCCAAACGCAGTACATGGTTGAATGGGCCCCGGAACACCTCACGGAATGGGACATTCAGCTACAACTCGACGACGGCTTCCGCCTCATCTCCTCCACTCCCACATCGGTATGCCTCCCCTCCCCCTCCCCCACTGCCTGCTCCATTTGTCATGATCCCCTGCACACAGAACCCTCCTCCACCTGCTGCACATGCCCGCACTTTGCCATACACTCCCAGTGCCGCCCAGCTCAGGGACCCGCCACATGGCAGTGCGAGTGGTGTGCTCGCGGCCAACAACACGACCTCACCCACCTCCACGAAGTGCAGTGGGCCCCATGCCTACAACTCCACGACACCATCAGTGAGACCCCCTCCGGCCCCACCGCCCTCACCGCATTTAACTCCGGCTATGTCCCCTCCACCGCACCCATTTTGCCGGACCCCGGACCCCCTCCGTGGTCACATCCCCTTATCACATTCAACCATGACCCCATCAACCCCGACCTCGACATGCTCCCTACCGGTAAATTCGCTATCCACGCACACCCTACACTCCACGACACCACCATAATCTGCACTCCCGACGGCCGCGCGGTCACCACCCTTAACGGCCCCCGCGTCCGCCACCTCTACCAACTCTTCCGCCCCGACCTCTCACAGCATACGTTTGAAGAGGAGGTCTACCACCTCCTCACCCGCCTAGGTTCCCGCTCAGAAATCCACTCACCCACACCCGCCACCACCACCCGTAATAGATGGGCCACCAGAGAAGACCTCCTCACAGCACTCCGTCACACATTCCGCATCCAGACAGAACTCTACTCCGACCCCCTCAATAAATCCCTTCACTCCCACACATACCACTCCCTATATCCCGAAGATATAGTCTTCTCATCCAGTGGCAGCAATGCCCCGCACACCTGGCAAGGCACCAACATAGCCAACCCCGAATACGACCACGAATGCATGAGACGAGCCATGGAACACGCTATCACCAGCGCACACCTCACAGCCCCTCACACACCCAGCGCAACCATACTCATTCTCCCCCGATGGGAACACACACCCTACCGCCACTCCAAATACATCAACTCCCCATACACCCACCACCTCTACACCCTCCCCAATGACGCAAACACATTCCTACCCCCCGACCAACACACCGGCAACCCCACCCCCACCCCGTTCGGCACACGATGGATGGTCGACATATACCTCGTCGCTAACCCCCTCGCACTCTCCACCCTCCCCTCACCCACAGCTATGACCGCACTTCACAACACTCTCGAATCTATCTACGACACTCACCTCCCCAACCCCATCATCACCCCCCCTCCCCCACACCTCTTTGACACCTACTCACCCCATTCAGCAGGTATATACCACCGCCCCCCAAACCCAACTCACCCCCTCACATACCCCCTCCCGGACCGCGTGCATCTAACGTACCCCCCCACCAGAGGCACCCCTGCTTGGAACTGGCAGGACTTTGTATACACAGACGGCTCGAAAAAAGGCAGCTCGACCCCCCTCGGAGCAGCAGCTACCCACCCCGCCTCGGACACCAAAATCAAAATCATGGTGACCTCTACCCCTCCCTCACATACAATAAATCGTGCTGAATTAGCTGGCATAGATATAGGCCTCCAACTTGGCTACACCCACCTCCTCACAGACAGTGCGTGCTCCCTCCGCCTCATACAAGGTTACTTAAACTGCCCTTCCGCCTACCGACACAACATCCACCGCGACACCCTATTCTCTATCACACACACCCTCAAAACCCGATGCGAAGCAGGCATCCGTACACACCTCGGCAAAATCAAAGCCCACAACCATTCCATCGGCAACGACCTCGCAGACACCCTCGCCAACCTAGTCGCAGATGGTCACCCACCCGATACTACATACACCATAGGTTCAGAGGTCACGATAGGCCACTGGACATGGCCATACACCCTCATCCCACAAACCCTAGGGGAACCCAGACCCTACCGATACACCAACCTCAAGTCCGACGCACACAACTTCAGCACAAAACACACACACACTCCTCTCTCGCAAACAACCAAACACGGAGCCCTCCTCGCCCGCGCCGCGAAGGACGGCGCCGACTTCTCTTACCACAAAAAACACTCAACCCTCACAAATATCCAGTTCACACACAAACAAGAATTCATGTGGGGCGTCCATAACACCCGCCTACTTACTTACAACCCCACCCTGCGCTGCCCCCTCTGTGGCCAATTCACTAGCAACGGCCATATGGCCGGTAACTGCCCCTCTATGTCTGGTCTAAGACAGGACCGACACAACAGCGCGTTGCAACTCCTACTCTCCCTACTGGAACGCCACAACGGAGGACGCTGGGAAACCATCACCGCAGACTTCGGTAACAAACCCATAAAATCGTTTGATTCCCCCACCCCTGCCCACACCCCACTTGACTGCCACCCACCTCACCCCACCCACATGCCCACCCGCCTTGTTGCTGCTGACGAAGGTCTCTCGCATGACTCCCTAACCTCATGCCCCGCCGTCCTCCCCCCTGAGATTCTCCCCCCCCTACTTCGTCCCCCTGCACACAAACCTGACTTCATCCGCATCCTCGAACCCAGATTCGTTGGTCACTCCAACGGTCGCCGACGTTACGCATCCATAAAAAAGATTCAAATAGGAGAATGGAAATACTGCACAGACAACAACCTCTCTCACACAGCCGACCTCATACGTGCCAAGTACACACCCCTTGCGAACGCCATCAGAAACCACTGGCCAGACACAGTGGTCGACATCCTCCCCATCGTCATGAGCCGCACAGGTACACCGCACTCCTCCACCATCACGAGTCTCACCTCCCTTCTCACCACCCGCACCGACCCTCCGGATAAACTCGTCTCCAAAGCACGACTCGACACATCTCGCATTCTTGCACACCTCCATACGCATACTGTCCAATGGCTGCACCACCTCCTACGCATATACCGCATCAAGTCCCGCACGACCTCCCGCCGCGCATCCGCACATTGCCCCCACGCACGACCCTAAATGCACACAACCTTCGACTCTACTTGCACACCTCCCCGGGGGGGAGTAAAACCCCCGAACACCCTTGGAGAGGTTGGATTAGGTGGTTAACGGTCTAGCCCTGACTTGTAAGTTCCCTGTATGGCATAGTTGGGAGGGCCCTGAGACAGCAGCCGACGCATCCGGCTTTTGGTGAAAAACCGGCGCATACGGTACATGTTGTAAACAATTTCAATTTCAATTTCAATTTGGAACCACACCTTCCGCTCCGCCCCCCTACCACTGGGACGCCAACACCTCCTAGAAGCTTTACAACCCCCCACACCGCCCTCTCCCCCTCAACTCCCTCCCCCTACCCACCCCATCCCCCCCTCCCCTCCTCTTCTCCCCCCTCCCTTCCAACCTCCACCCGTAGCACGGCCCCCCGATGACCCCCCCCGCACCACCCCCTCCCTCCCCTCCCCCATCCTCCCACACCACACATCCGAACCACTACACTTCATCACCCTCAACACCCGCGGCCTACACACCTCCATTATGGATGTTGAACACCTCTCCACCTCCCACCAACCGGACGTCCTAATCCTCACCGAAACCAACCACGACACCCACAAGTCCCGCTGGCGCATAGCCCTCCCCCAATACCACCTCAAAAGCTCCCGACCAAGCTACTCAACTATGCCCCTACCCAACGCAGGCGTTCTCTTCGCGGTCCGCCGAGCCTCATTCCAGTCTGCCACTGTCCTAACCCCGCCCCCCCACCTCATCTCCCATATCGCCGGACTAAAAATCGTCCCCCACTCAGGCACCCCCTACCTCCTTATATGTACTTATATGCCCCAGCTCTACACCACCCAACTGACCCGCCTCTAAGCAGAAGTTGCAGCTTAGGGCCTCCGCCTAGCGGACGACCACCCGCAACACCGAACCCTCTGGGGAGGGGACTTCCATTCGACCACCAACACAGGTACAAGACACCCTGCCTTCACCTCCTTACTCAAATCCCACCTCCACCCCCTCCGCGACCCCATCCCTACCTTCCCCCGCAGCGGGGGCTGCCTTGACCACTGGCTCACCACGCCTTCTACACCTATCACCCTCCCACCATCCTCTTGCTCGATATTCCCCTCCCCCTCCCACTTTACTGACCACTCTGCAATCCACCTCGTCATTCCCGCCCCTTTCTCCCTCATGGCACACCCCCCCTCCCCATACCCACCCCCACACACATCACACAACGCGCAAACTCACCTTTCGACTTCCCCTCACACCCGACCACATAAAAGCGTACCAATCCAGCACCCCCGACCTCATCAACAAACGGCCGCCCTCCACGCAGAAATACTCAACACCTCACGCACCTCGGCCTCCCCCGACACCCTCGACACCCTAGCCTCACAATTCACCACACTCCTCTCCCAACACATGAACCACGCAGCCTCAGTTTGGCCCCTCCTCCCCGCCAAGAAACCCCGCCCACCCCAAGCGTCCCTTGACCCTACTTGGCTAACAAATAAAACACGCACTCACATACTCAAACTCCGTAAATGCAGCAAAAACAACGGCCCCCTCCCCATCGCCCAAGCCCTCTTAAACACAACCGAACATCTCTCTCCTGACGCCATCAAACAGCAATGCCAAGCACGCATACGCCAGCTCCTTCACGCCACCACCACGGATAAGTTAAAGAAAATCAACACTCGAGCCAATACGGCCTACGACACCTGCCCCAAACTCTCCCACCGCCGATTGAAAATTAAAAGCGGCCTCCTACCCCCCGCCGGCGCTGCTCCCACCCTCCACCGCATTACCAAACCCGATAAAGCCACCGCATCCTCTCCCTCTGCCGTCATCGACGCGGTACACTCTCACTTCGCCACCGAACTAGGCTGCGCCACCCCACACGACCTACCCACCCCCCCATGGGAACTCCCCGACAACCCCGACAACTTTACCATCGAACCCCGCGGTGACCCCTCTCTCACCCTTGCCGACATGATTACCCGAGACACTTTCGATAAAACCCTCAACTCCCTAGGCACCGGCAAAGCCCCCGGCCCCGACGGTATCCCCAATGAAATACTCAAATTCCTACCACCGGCGACCCGCTCCGCCCTCTTCTCTCTCTTCTCCCTCCTAGCACACAAATCCTACACCCCTCCTGATTGGTGCCACAACACTACATGCCTGCTACATAAGAAAGGCGACCCTTCCCTCCTAGACAACTACCGCCCCATCGCCCTCATGAATAACCTCCTTAAACTATGGACAGCACTAATCAAAGACGCAGGCTCGAAATACGCCTAAACCCACGGCATTCTCAGCGACCAACAAGACGGATTCAGACAACACAGCAGCATCCACGACGCCCTCTCCTCCCTCATTATGACGATGGAGGACGCGAAGCTCCACAAAAAGGACATCTACGTCATGTACGCGGACTTCAAGGGCGCCTTCAACGCCGCGGACCACCGCATCATGTTCAAACGCATGCGTCAACTCAGTATGCCCCCCACCTTTGTCGACACATGCGAACACCTCTACGGGGTCTCAACCACATATTATATTACACCCCATGGCCCCACCCCCTCTATAGACATTAATCGCGGAACCCTCCAGGGCGATACCCTCTCCCCCTTTCTATTCACCATCTTCCTTGAACCCTTCCTTCGCTGGCTCACGGTGGGAAGCCGGGGATACCGCCCAGGCCCCCCCGCTACTAACGTCGACCCCACAGAACCCACAGCCACATACCCTGGACACGGCTTCGCCGACGACCTCAGCATCGCCACGGGCTCGACCCCCAACATGACCATCCAGCTCAGAAAACTCTCCCTCTTCAGCGCCTACACGGGCATGACCGTCAACATCCGCAAATGCTGCATCACAGGCGCACTCTGGCGCACAGGCAACGCCCTCACCCTCGCCAACACTACCCTCCTCGCATCCCGCCTGCAAACTCAGTTCATCTCCCTAAACTCCACCCCGGCCCCCATCCCCTCCATTGGCCCCAAGGACACATACCGCGTCCTAGGGGTAGAACTGAACACCTCCCTCAACTTCACCAAACATTGGCAAGAACTCAAACGTACCACTGCATCCCTCATCACCACCCTTTCCACCTCCCCACTAACACAATCCCGCAGAATCAGGGTCATCCGTGGACTCCTCATCGGCAAGCATTTCACCCTCCAGCTCGGCCTCTTCACCGACTCCCAACTCGACACTCTCGAAGGCCAAATCTGCCGCGCACGCCGCTCCGCCGTCTCCTCGGTACGTAATCTTCCCCGCACCGCCCTTCACCGCCCTA